>CAUYRT010081242.1:0-14139 GCA_963574885.1 Lepilemur ruficaudatus | reverse complement strand
GTCAGTGCGCCCGCCGTGTCCATGGAGAGAGGCTGAGGCTGCCGCGCTCGGGCCCGAGGCACCGGGGCGCCGGGGTGGCCAAGATGTCGGCTTCCTTAGTCCGGGCCACCGTCCGGGCTGTGAGCAAGAGGAAGCTGCAGCCCACCCGAGCCGCCCTCACCCTGGTAAGTGCCCGCGGCGCGCGGCCAGGCCCTTGACATTGGCCAGTGTTCGCCCCCGGCGATGGGAGGTCACGGCGACAGGGGGCCGGGCCGCGGGGACCGAGCACGTCCGAGCGCGGGGGTCGCTCCGCCGCGCCGCCCCTTTCCTTCCCGGTTCGCAGCCGGAGCGATAAATAAGCCCCGGGCGGGGCTGCTGCGGGGACCCCGGCGGCGCGGAGCTGCGTTTCCCGAGCGGCCGTGCGGCGGCCGCGTGCGGGGGAGGGGAGGGCCGGGGAGGCCCGGCAGGGGGTGTCGGCGCGGCAGCCACCTGGGGCCGTGCGCCTCCAGCCTGCTGCCAGCCGCCGCGGTGGGACGTCTGTTGCTCACGGGATGCGCTCGCTCCGGCCCGGGATTGTCTGCCGACGACCCAGGAGCGCTGTCCCGGAGGTGCATGCGGAGGGGCGAAGCTCCTCGGAGGACATCGGTGTCAAGGCGTGAGCGTCAGCGGAAAGGGAGCGCAGCCCAAACAAAGCACCCTGGCCCTTGGCCAGGTCCAGGCTGCGGCGCACAAAGGGTTACTTCCTTGTGTCCTGGGTGGCGGAGGCTTTTGGAACATCCTTTGTGCCTCCAGCAGTCCTAGGGTCTCACTGAGGACAAAAGGGGAAGATGTCCACCCTGTGCGAGTTTACAGTGCTTTCTGGGTGAAAGGTCAAACGCGCTCTGAAGGGCAGCACAAAACAAACCACAGATGCTTGAATTCACCGTGCTTACGCACAGTGCTTACGTGCTTACGTCTTCTTTAGTTAGGGAACATCTACATAGTACAAAATGGGCCGTCTTACAGGGTACGATTCAGTGGCATTGAGGACGTTTACAGTGTTGTGCAACCATCACCTCTGTCTAGTTCCAAAAGACTTTCGCCTCAGTAGGAAAGCTTGTGATCGGTTCAACATTGTTCTCACATACACCCTACTCTTAGTTAAGGAGAAGCCTTTGTGTGAGCATTCACCTAGAGACTGGGAAAAAGTGATTTAAATTGATTCGTGGGTTCTGTTCTATCTGCCATTAGAGCCTATAGCCAGAAATTAGTTGTAGCAAAATAGAAGACAGACGTGATTAGGTGGGAGAATTTATTTTTATGATCAGTGTTTTAGGCCCTGAGGTTACCCTGATTATATATTGCACTAATCAGGACTAGCATTCTGGTTATATATCACTACTATATTGCTTTCTTCTGTACTTGCACGCCCATTTTCACGTCTAGAAAACACACCATGGAATCTAGAATTATCCGCAGTCTTAGGAATTAGAGGGCACAACTCATGCTTTGTGTCTCCTTTCAATCACAGTGAAAATTATTCAGAATTTGGAAGAAGTTTGCCAGTGGTAATGGTAGATCCAGAAAAAGTCAGAAGGTGCAGGGACTGTTTTTTGTCTTTTCTTTCTCCATCACACTTTGGCTTGTTACCTGTTCCTTCAGAATTTCTGAGTCATCCCTTTCCTCTCTGTTCCTACTCGTTCAGCAGACGTTTATCAGACCTACTGTGTTTCAGGACAAGATATGAGTTGTGTAGTTCACACCCTCCAGCGACACAGATGTAGGCCAAGCCTCAGGCGTGGTCTCTTTCCACACTTGCTCCCATCTACTTCAGTACCTCTTACAGCAGTTCCCAGTTCACAGGGCTCTGTGTTGCCTGGTTCAGCTGTTCTAACTTGCGGGAGTCTATTTTCTGAACTCATCCTGCTTGCTGTTATTATGGCCGACTTTACAATCTCCATGCCTTGTGATATTTCTTAGAAGCTGGTACCAGAGAAAAAACATATCAGTGCTGCTCTCCACCACAGCCTGTAGTAGTGGGCTTGCAGTCATTTTAGTCGAGGCATTGGTACCCTGGTCTCAAGATACTATGGCATGAATATATTGCTGTTTGTGCTTAGTTTCATCTTGACATGTACTGTCAAGTGCAAAAACGGTAAGGTAGTCAAAGACCTAATGAGTGGAGACAGATAAGAGCAAACAAAAGTAGAGATAATACAGTAAAATGAGTAAGAAGAGATAAATATTACTTGGAAATATAAATTTTATATATGTCTTATAAGACATGTTGCAACATTTGGAAAGTGCTGTACCTGTAGAGTCTACCAGAGGTCAGCAAGAGGCTAGGAAAAGTAATAGGTGCCGTGAAAACATGATTCAGTGTTGTCAGCACCAAATTATCTGCATTAACTGATGTTATCCTGGAGACAGTTGGTAATTTGCTGGAGAGAAGGGTTTAGACTGATAATGAGCTGCATTGAAACTTTTATGCAAACCGGGGATGGATTCTTGACTGAATGCTTTAAGCTGCAGTCCCCAACCTCCTGGCCAGGCTGTGGCCTGTTGGGAAGCAGGCTGTATCACTACTTGAGCTTCACCTGCCTTCCACCCCACCCCCTCCCAAAAATGGTTGGGGACTGTTGGCTTTAAGGCTCCAGCCCACCACATCAATGTGAGTATCCTTGGACACCTCCAGAGAACATCCAAGGATGCCCACCTGCCCCCACCCCCAATTTCCTTACAATCTAGTAGTTGACAAACGGATTTGAATTTATGGGAGCCAGAGTAAAATAATGATTTTAAAACCTGAAGAGTAAACACTACCCTCCTGCCTGGCAGAAACGTTCTTTCCATCATTGTACAAGTCAGGTTTAGTGCAGCCGTAATTTAGGATTAAGGATGGCCCACAGCTATGCATAAAGCTCGACCATAGTTCTGTGAGAGAATGATGGTACATACCACTGTCACTGTCATCCTTGAACTCATTGTGTACCAAGGGTGCGTTGGCTAGCTTTTTCTTTTTTCTTTTTTCTTTTTTTTTTTTTTTTTTTTTTTTGAGACAGGGTCTCACTCTTTTGCCCAGGGTGGAGTGCACTGGTACTATCATAGCTCACTGCAATCTCAAACTCCTGGGCTCAAGTGATCTTCCTGTCTCAGCCTCCTCCCAAGTAGCTGGGACTATAGGCATGCACCAGTTGGCTATTTCTTTACCATCTTTCTTTTTCCCACAATTTCTTGTGTTGAGTATTTAGTTTTTTAAAACATATAAAAATGAAAATTGCCTGGGGAATTACTTAGGGAAATATAGTACTGTGGATGAAAAGTTTCTCCTGCAAGGAATAGAAACTGTATGGCGTTGGGTAAAATGCAAGTGTATTGCTATAAAGTAGCAATAAGACATGCTCACCTACAGCACCTTTTCCCGCAATTTTAACAACACAGTCATCCTGGAAATACATCTTTTAAAAACCGGGCCAAAATATCTCAAAGACATATTTTCTCACTTTAATGAGTCACGTTTCCATGTTTTACATGAGTAGATTAAAAACCATCGGCGGGGCAAGGTGGCTCACGCCTGTAATCCTAGCACTCTGGGAGGCCGAGGCGGGCAGATCGTTTGAGCTCAGGAGTTCAAGACCAGCCTGAGCAAGATCGAGACCCTGTCTCTACTAAAAATAGAAAGAATTTACTTGGACAGCTAAAAATATATAGAAAAAAATGGCCGGGCATGGTGGTGCATGCCTGTAGTCCCAGCTACTCAGGAGGCTGAGGCAGAAGGATCCCTAGAGCCCAGGAGTTAGAGGTTGCTGTGAGCTAGGCTGACACCACGGCACTCTAGCCTGGGCAACAGAGTGAGAGTGTCTCAAAAAAAACCCATCATATTTTAGTGGCCTTCAAGAATCTGTTAAATATTAAAATATAGGCCAAATTTCAGGCAAGCTGTGGTCATTAATTGTAGTTAAATTTCTTGGGAAAGTTTGGGTTTTTTAGTTGTTCCAGGGAGTATATTGATATTGGAAGGCTACTGGGCCCTGCAGCATGCTGTTTAATTGAAGATTTTATGCTGTTTCCCAGATTTTATGCTGTTTTTACCTAAGGGCACAAAGTTGTCAAAGTATATAAATAGAGCAAAGTAGGATTCTTCACTTCTGCCTGGTACTGAGATACAAAAAGTACTTCTTACAGCTAAAATTTAAAAAAAAACAATTTCAAGCATTCCCTGTTTAGTAATTCTGACTAGAATCAGATCAGTCACTTTGAAAGTTGTAAGAACCTTCTTTTTTTCCCCTTGGTTGAGCACTCAGCTGGGTCATGTACCATTAGTAACACTTCCCCAGTGGAATATATTTGGTTTTCTCCTGACACAAAATTAAGATACTTTTTTGATTCCTATAACAGCTTCATAGGCACACAAATTCCTGTTTAATGTTACTTTTCCCTTAAGAGCCTTTCCAGTATAAGATGTGAAGTTGGTGATAAGCAGACCTTTCTCTGTGAATTCCTTTCATTCACTGTGTTTAAGTGTTTTCTACTAAAAGTTGAAAAAAGAGGGACATACGTTATTTTTTAAAACCAAATTAGATAATTTAGAAAACCATTTGGAGATAAAAATTCTGGGGCTGGTAAACTAGTAGCATGAGAGCCTCATCTCTTCAGTCATGCATGCCATGGTACACTGGTCTGCGCCTTTGACCTGCCCGAGTTAAACCAAGACTGAGAGTCAGATGTTAGTTCCAAAGTTCCAACAAATATTTTCCCATGCCTTGCTGCTGCCATTTGTTTTGTTTTGTTTTGTTTTCGTTTTTGGAGACAGGGTCTCTGCTCTTAGGGTGGTCTCAAACTCCTGGCCTCAAGCAACCGTCCTGTCTTGGCCTCCCAAAGTGCTAGGATTATAGGCATGAGCCACTGGCCACCCTACTTTGCCTTTTTTTTTTTTAAACTTAATCAGAAATCTCTTTTTGACTGGGTGTGGTGGCACTCAGGGAGGCGGGAGGATTGCTGAAGGTCAGGAGTTCAAGACCAGCCTGAGCAAGAGCAAGACCCCCGTCTCTACTAAAAAATAGAAAGAAATTAGCTGGACAATGAAAAACACATACATATGTATATAAAATTAGCCAGGCATGGTGGCGCATGCCTGTAGCCCCAGCTACTCAGGAGGCTGAGGCAGAAGGATTGCTTGAGCCCAGGAGTTTGAGGTTGCTTGAGCTAGGCTGACGCCATGGCACTCTAGCCCTGGCAACAGAGCCAGACTGTCTGAAAAAAAAAAGAAACGAAAAGAAATCTCTTTTTATTTGACAGTAAGTAGATTAATTTCTTCAGCACTCAAATAGGAAAATATGACCATGGAAACTTACCAGTGGCAGTTTTAAAAGGTAACTTTTACTGGCAATCATTTAGAAGGCTAAATGAGCACTTTTCCTTAAAAATAATTTTTTTAATAAATATTTCTGCCACTATTTGAAGTTGATATTCTGTGATTTAAAAAAAAAAAAAAAATACCATAATTCTGCTCTTCAGCATTTCTTTCTTCTGCCCATGCCCGTGCACGCTATTCCCAGTGTTGGGCTGCGTGGCTTCTCTCCTGATGGAACCATCAGAAGAGGCCATTAGAGACCACTTACTGGTAGTGATTTTTTTTTTTACAGATATATATATACACACACACATCATATATTAATAACTAAAAGTTTAAACAACATTCATTTTAAGGGCAATGCATTGTTTCTTATTTTTTGAAAATATTGGTCTCAACTTTCTAAGTTGGTTTCATGACCCTTCAAAATTGGCCCCAAACCGTGTTTAAATACCCTCTCCGATGGACCCCCCACCCAAACAGGGCAGGAGAGTGCATTCTAGGGCCATCTATTGGCTATCTGTGCTCCCCTAGCACAGGTTTGAGTTCTCACTGCAGTTTATGACCAAGTCATAATATACAGGCTTTGGGACTTCACAAAGCAATAAAATGTCAGTACCAAAAAACCGGAGGGTTAGCACAGCATTGCCAGCTACAGGAGCTAATACAACAAAGCAAGAAGGACATAATCCATTCTCTCATGACTGTAATAATAGCTGGCTTATATGGAGCTCTTTGTGCCTGGCCCTGTCCTGAATGATCTTTGGGAATTTGAATATTTAATCCTCACAAGAATCCTGAGGAGGGACTATTATCCCCATTTCACTAGTAAGGGAAGTCAAAGCCACTTAATGTGACTGCCTTTGGGGCATAGCTAGGAAGTGGACCAGGAGTGTCCTGGAACAGACTGTTTCTAGCCAGCAGCCTCCTTCCCAAGAAAGTGGGGTTGGTAACTCTGACCTGTGTACATATAAAATGTTGTGGCCTTTCTCATTTTGAGGCCCCCTGGCCTAGGTTAAACAGCATTCTTCTTGAAAAACAGCTCCTTCCTCTTATTTCTGTGGTTGACTAATTTAGTCCTGTTCATATGGATGTCCTGACATGTTGATTTAATCCATATAGAAAAATCTATGGAAATTTGGTGGGACTGGTATGAGAAGCACACCCTGGGTTATTTTATGCTAGTAGCATTCTTTCCTCGAGCTATGCATTTTGGTGGATTTGAAATAGATTCTGAGTGAGCAGAAAACAATAATAGGGTTAATAACCAACAGGAAAAGCAGCAGAAGGTTGGCCTTCCCAATGAGGTACTTGATTTATTGATTGCCTTCTGGGTATCAGGCAGTGTGCTTTTGGCTGGGCATACAGTAGGTGCACCAAATAGATGCTGCCTAGAAAAATCACGTTTGTGATGTAAGTCAGTAATACCATGGACAGTATGGCAGGGAGCTAACCTGGACCAGGCAGCAAGATTCAAAGGATGTTGCTAGCAGATATTTTAAAAATAAAAATAAAGAAGGTACTTTGGATTGAGTAGAGTTCATGTGTTTGTGTATAAAATCCACAGGTACTCTGTGAGAATGGAATATAAATTTGTATTTTCTTTTTTCAGACACCTTCAGCAGTAAACAAGATAAAACAGCTCCTTAAAGATAAGCCTGAGCACGTAAGTAAAACCAGTGAAATGTTGAGTAAAACGTTGAAGTTATATTTTCAGAGTGAATTTACCTTGTGATAAGCAGTATGCTTTCTTTAGTTAGGGAGGAATTATTTAAAAAGCAAATTCTGCTCATGGTTTTAAAAAATTCAAATAATACAAAAGGGTATTTAATGAAAAGGAAGTCACTCTCTCAACCCCAGATCTTTGTCATCATTCCTCCTTCCAAGAAGCAACCTCTTCGGTGTCCTTCCAGAGATACTCTACATTTGATGTGGCTGGACCAGGGTTTTTCATCCTCCACACTGTTGACGTTTTAGACTGGATCGTAGGAAGTTTGGTGGCATCTCTGGCCTCTACCCACTAGGTGCCAGTAGCAGCCCCTCTCCCCCTGTTCTGACAACCAAAAATGTCTTCCTTGGGGGGGAACTATTGGCCTAGACTGTGCTTGTTATTCTTGTATGTAACTCTATTTTCCTGAATAGATGAGAGCGTACCATATGTGCTGTGGTACATTTTGCTCTTTTTCCCTAATGAGCTTGAAGATCTTTCATTATATAAAGATTTTTGTTATATAAAGATCTGCTTCCTCCTTTTCTGTGGCTATATGTATAGTAAAACAGATTTGATTTCTTTAACCAGGCCACCAGATTAGAGGTCAGTTGGGTTGTTTTCATTCAGCGTTGCCACAGACATCCTTCAGCATCTATTTAGTGGCTGTAGTGCACCAGACCCATTGTTCCTCACTTGTAAGCTTGGCCTAGTGCACCTACATGGGATCCATTCCTAGATGTCGTATTGTTGAGTTAGGGCTGTGTGTATCATCTTAATTGTAGTGCATTGTTAATTGCTGGTGGAATTCTATAAATCACTTCAAGTAATGGCCCATCGTTATTTAATAATTAGACTATGGAGTGGTTTCTGGGTTCCATTGTACAATCTGTGCTAAAGTGTAATGAGAGTTCTCGAACCTGCCTTCCAAGAACTATTAAATGCTAAAGGATATCATTGCTTCAACTCAATTTCAATAGACCAATGACTGGAGTACAAATTGACAAATGGATGGAGGCATTCCCCATAATCCTTTGCGGTGGCTCAAGATGGCGGTGCTCAGTGGCACCATGAGCAATTCAGACAGCAGCAGCAGCAGTAGCCCCGGCGATGCGGAGGAGCAGGCTCGGTGACGCGAGGCCGCGATGCCAGCCTGGGGCGTGGAACAGCACCCGAGTGGGCCGGAGAAACCAAGAGCCGGTGCTGCAGATAACCGGTTGCCAACCTCCTGCCCGAGCCTCAGGCATGAGGTGGATGAGCACGAACCAGATGGCAGTGAGCTTCAGACCACCCCTGAATTCCAAACCCACGTGGCCAAGAAACTGGGAGCCCTACTGGACAGCGTCGTTACCATCTCAGTAGTAGTGAAGGAGCCAAGAAAAGCTGAGGTACAGAAAGTCACCTCGGAGGATGATGGCTTCCGCCTTTTCTTCACAGCCATCCCCGTAAGCGCTGAGAAGGAAGCTTCTCCCAGACCCCGCAGAAAGCGACAGCCCTCCATCTTTAGTGAGGACAGTGATGAGGAATGGCAGCATTGCCGGCAGGGAGCGGTATTGGCATCCGACATCCTGCAGGAGTTAGCCCTCCACGGCCCTGTCAGGGTGGAGAAGGAGGCAGGAAAGAAAAGGAAGTCGAAATAGAAAGCCAAGAAGGTGGCCAGTGTCAACTCCACCATAGCCACCTCCACCAGCACCACCAGCGGGGCCACAGTCCGGAAGCAGGAAAAGGAGCCACGACCAGGTGAGCTCACTGGGGACCACATGTCACTTGGGACCAAAAAGAAGAAAAGGAAGAAAAGGAAGAAAAGGCAAAGAAGACCAATGAGGCTTCTCTACTCCCACCAGCAAAAAGTGCTGCAGCCGAGCCTGCAAACTGACTGCCGTCTGTGGGCATAGGACCCAGCTAGCTCCACAGACAAGGTGCCCACTGGGGGTAAGGCACTTCCAAGCCCCGCCTTTCTCTCCAAGTTCAAGGACTTGGCTGGCAAGTCCAGACTCTGCCCGTGAGATCCTGATCGTGATGGGGGATTGCCCAAAAGTTGGGGCAAAGATGTGGCTATAGGGTGAGAAGCCGAAGCAAGGCCTGCCTCTCTGTGCTCCCACAAGAGCTGGGGCAGACCTGTTGTACCATAACATCCCATGGAAATGTTGAGGAAGAAGGAGCCTTCCAGTTATTCAAGACTAGTGGCCAAGTGGTACAGCTCCCATCTTCCCAGAAGTGTGTGAGGTGCCAGTAAGGGACACCTTTCTCCTCCACCTCATCAGCCTGGTGTGAGAAACCATCTGTAGAAGATGAGGGAAGGAGTCTGCAAGCTGCCACGGCCCAGAGAAACATGTTTCCTCCCCTCAACCCCCATAGACTTAATAGAATTGCCTGAAAAAGAAGAGACATATCTACCACCACCACCCTCCCCCCGGTTTTCCAGAATTTTCTTTCTCTACATTTGTGAATTTACTGGGCACAATGATATCTCTGAGGCACCCAGATTATCAAAAATAAATCGTCAAGGAACCCCTCCCAAAAAAAATAAAAATAAAATAAATTGACAAATGAAACAGGAACTTAGCTTTGTGGATCTGAGGGATAATTGCTCATGTTGACATGAAAAGGTATAATTTATAGCACAAGCAATTCCTTTTCCATACTCCATTTACCTAAACCTATAATTTCACATGCTTTTAAAAGTGTCTGCATCCATTCCGAATATTTGGAATTCTGCTTGCTTAAATCTTCCTGTTTACAAACATAAAAATGTAAGTTAAATGCTATCATTTATCATTGTGATAAATGATGCATGAATACATGAAATTCCATCACACATTCCTTTAAGCTGTGACTCCGAAAGTGAATAAAACTGTAGTTCTGTCTCCTTGTTGAATGCTTTGTCTTATCAAAATGCCCAGGCGTCTTAACATTCTGACTCATGCCGTCACCAAATTTCTGTCCACGTCATGATTGCTTTCCTGAAGCAAGCACACACTGCTGTTGAGAATCAAAAATATTTGGGGAAAAAAATGGATGGTTGCATCTGTACTGAACATGTACAGACTTTTCTTGTCATTCCCTACACAGTACGGTATAACAACTATTAATGTGGCATTTATTTACATTGTAACAGGTATTATAAGTAATCTGGAGATGACTTAAAGTGTATAGGAGGATGTGCATAGGTTATATATTACACAAATACTAAGGCATTTTTATATAAAGGACTTGAGCATCTGTAGATTTTAATATCCAAGAGGAGTCCTGGAACCCTCACAATACCAAGGGATAACTGTACTTAAATGAAAAAGCGTATAGGCTCCAAGATAGAGAACGTAGGTAGGTATTGTTAGCAAATTGCATTAATGCAAACACTGGTATTCTAATAGTACTGTTTGGTCACTTTTTAAACTTTTTACATCTGTGTTGACTGTAGTCTTTTTGCTTTCTGGTATTTAAGAACGTTTATGCAAGTCCACCCTAGAATTAAGGCCCCCATGTAGAGGTAAAATTGCCAGGTGACGGCCTAAGAACCTGGTGAACCCTAACCAGTAAGGAAACATCTAGAGAACATCTCACAGAATGAGGTGGAGCATAAACATTTTTAAGAAAGTCCATTTTTAGGGAAAGGCACCTCTGCTATCAGATACTTTCGTAGTATAATTGTTTGATCTGTATTACTTTAAAACTAAGTTTACATTTTCAAATCTTTTTCAGGTAGGTGTGAAAGTTGGTGTCCGAACCAGAGGCTGTAATGGCCTTTCTTACACTCTAGAATATACGAAAACAAAAGGAGATTCTGATGAAGAAGTTGTTCAAGATGGTGAGTTTTTTTCTTTTCTTTGGTTTGGGGTTTTTTGTTTGGTTTGGTTGTTTTCTAGCCACCACGGATGGGAGGAAGGATGGCGAGTTTTTAACAAACTTTTTCTGGGCACTTTGTTTTGCCTAAAGTTTTTAGTCTTACACACCATGGAGTAAAGAGCAATAATAATGGTAGAAATGATGTAAATAGTGTTCACTATGTGTTAGGCATTGTTTGATGGACTTTCACTTTTTAACTGATTTATACTTGTCAACTGAATGAGGGTGATACTGTGTTATCTCTGTTTTTCTGATGGAGAAACTGAGGCACAGGTTAAAAATAGTTTGCTTGAGCTCACACAGTAAGTGGCCAAGTAAAATTTGAACCCAGTCAATTCGTTCCAGAGGCTGCGCTCTTAGTAACTAAGGCATAAATTGTTGTATAAGCTTGTTTGTTTAACTATGACAAGTCATCATTGTGTCCAGAAAGGTTTTAAGACCATAAAACTTCAAAGTGAACCAACCGTTTTTTTTGTTTTGTTTTGTTGAGACAGAGTCTCACTGTGTTGCCCAGGCTAGAGTGCCATGGTGTCAACCTAGCTCACAGCAACCTCAAACTCCTGGGCTCAAGCAATCCTCCTGCCTCAGCCTCCCAAATAGCTGGGACTACAGGCATGCGCCACTATGCCCTGCTAATTTTTTCTATATATTTTTAGTTGTCCAATTAATTTCTTTCTATTTTTAGTAGAGATGGGGTCTCGCTCTTGCTTAGGCTGGTTTTAAACTCCTGACCTTGAGCAGTCCTCCCGCCTTGGCCACCCAGAATGCTATGATTACAGGTGTGTGCCACCACCCCCTGCCCCAACCGTTTTTTTTTTTTTTTTTTTTTTTTGGGAAATAGCAGTTTTACATCTATGTCAAATACGTACAGGTTCAGCATCCCAAATCTGAAAACGCAAAATATGAAATGCTTGAAAATCTGAAACCACTTAAGCCACCAACATGCCACTCAAAGGAGATGGTCTTTGGAGCATTTCACATTTTGTAATTTGGGATGCTCATCCTGTAAGTATAATGCAAATACACTGATGCATTGCCTAGTTGTTCTAAGAAACGTGTCCTTAGGCGATTCCATTGTTGTACAGACTTCACAGAGTGCTTACATAAATCTACATGATACGACCTTCACACACCTAGGCTACAGCGGTGTAGCCTGTTGCTCCTGGGCTCCAAACCTGTACAGCATGTGGCTATACTGAATACTGTAGGCAGTTGCAACACAATGCAACTGCATTTGTGTATCTAAACATAGAAAAGGTACAGTAAAAATATGATGTAAATAAAAGAATAGTACACCTGTGTAGGGCACTTACCGTGAATGGAATTTGCAGGACTTGAAGTTGCTCTGGTAAGCCAGTGAGTGAGTGGGTACTGAGTGAATGTGAAGGCCTAGGACATTGCCGTACACGACTTGTGGACTTTATAAACACTGTGCACTTAGGCTACACTAACTTAATTTTAAAATGTTGCTTTTTCAATACTAAATTTACCTTGGCTTACTATAATTTTTTTACTTCATAAACTTTTAAATTTTTTTAGCTTTTTGACTCTTTTGTAATAACACTTAGCTTAAAAGACAAATTATTTTATTATTTTCTCGTCCTTATTCTCTAAGCTTTTTCCTATTTAAACTTGTTTCTTTTAAACTTGTTTATTACAAACTAAAACACAAACACACATTACCCTAGGCCTACACAAGGTCAGGATTATCAGTATCACGGTCTTCCACCTCCACATCTTGTCCCACCAGAAAGTCTTCAGGGACAATAACATACATGGAGCTGTCATCTCCTGTCATGACAATGCCTTCTTCTGGACACTTCCTGAAGGACCTGCCTGAGGCTGTTTTACAGTTATCTTTTATTTTTATAAGTAGGAGGAGTACACTCTAAACCATAAAAGGTATATTACAGTAAATACGTAAACCAGTAACAGTCATTTATTATTGTTGTCAAGTATTATGTACTGTACATAACTGTGTGTGCTGGACTGTGTATGGCAGCACAGTAGGTTTGTTTACACCGGCATCACCGTAAACATGTGAGTAAGGCATTGTGCCATGGTGCTACCACAGCTACGTCACTAGGTGGGTAGGAATTTGTCAGCTCCATTATAATCTTGTGAGACCACTGTTGTATACTTAGTCCGTCACTGATCAAAACGTCATTATGCAACACATGACTGTATTCCAAAATCTGAAATCCAAAACACTTCTGGTCCCAAGCTGCAATATCAATTCATGCTTTTGAGGAATTTGGTATTTCCAATTTTTATTAAAAATTTCAATTTTTTAATTATATTTGCCATTGCCCCCTGCTGCCACCCAATAATCTGATAAAACCTGTCTAAAGCAACATAGATAATGGTAGAGTGTTGGGAGAGCTTAAATGTTCGTGGGTTTTGCCGTGGTGGTTTTGTGCACTGGAAGTACGCTCTTGGCTAGCTTGCAGTCCATGTTATTTTAGAAATTAATTCATAAACCTTATGATTTTCATCTTAAAGAAAAGGAGACTTAATAACTATGTGTAGTTTATATTTAGGTAATGAGTTAATTTCTTATAAGCAAGAGAGGTTTCTTAACTGATTGTATTTACAAAGATGCCAACCTCTACCTACATAATTACAGGGGAATATTACCTGTTTTCTGGCTCATAACCCGAACAGAACTGTTGCTGTACTGATTGGTCTTATTAAAATCACCCCATTCTATCACAGTCTTTTATATCTCTAGTTTTACCAGTGTATCGAGTGTATAGATGTTGCAGGTTTGCATGAATTTTATTGACTCCATCTTTACAAAACTGTTACTGAGAATATGTACATTTTCTTCATGTTGCAAATTAGAAAAGTGAGTGAAGTATAGTGAAAGGCAAATTTTAGTTTTGCGCAGAATTGTTACGGAATTTACTTGTGTAAACTGTCTAGCCTAATATAATTGTTTTTGATATAGTGTGGGGAAGAGGAGGCAGACAAGAAACTGAATGCTTAACCCATCAAGGAAATAATACAACATATTCAAAAGCTTCCTATTTGACTTTTGTTGACAGTTACTATTTAAAGTTCACTTGTGCTTTGAATCAGCAGGTTCCAGAAGGATGCAGGCTTTATATGACTCGTGTTTTCTTTTCCCCAAGGAGTCAGAGTGTTCATTGAAAAGAAAGCACAGCTAACACTTTTAGGAACAGAAATGGACTATGTTGAAGACAAATTATCCAGTGAGTTTGTGTTCAATAACCCAAACATCAAAGGAACTTGTGGCTGTGGGGAAAGCTTT
>CAUYRT010081240.1:0-11411 GCA_963574885.1 Lepilemur ruficaudatus | reverse complement strand
CCAATTAATTTCTTTCTATTATTAGTAGAGACAGGGTCTCGCTCTTGCTCAGGCTGGTTTTGAACTCCTGACCTTGAGCGATCCGCCCGCCTCGGCCTCCCAGAGTGCTAGGATTACAGGCGTGAGCCACCGCGCCCGGCCAAGCAGCTTTCTTTTTTACCATGGAAAGTTTTCTTTTGTTTAAAAAGTTCTTAACTACAAATAAATTGCTTTGACAGACACAAGATTTTTTTCATTATGTTTCTTCTTCAGTGAGTTTTGGTAGCTTGTGGTTTTCAAGGCTTGGTACATTTCTATCAAAGATGCTAAACTCTATACAATTACATATACAGAGTTGCTTGAGGTATTCCATTTTTATCCTTCTAATGTCTGTTGGATTTCAGTGATATCCCCTCTTTCATTGCTGATACTGGTACTATGTATGTTCTTTTTTTTGTTCTGTTGTTGTCATATAGACATACTTTTATATATGTTATAAAGACAAAATATAGTGTTTCAATTTTGCTTTAGACATTTATCTTTAAATTTAAAACTTAAAATTTAAAACATAAAAAATTAACTTTATATTCACCTTTATTTTTACTATTTGTATGCTTTTTATTTCTTTATGTAGCTCTCCATTTCTGTGTGTGTGTGTGTGTGTGTGTGTGTCTGTGTGTGAGAGAGAGAGAGAGATAGCACACTTAAATTAAAAATTCTCCTGGAGCAAATAGGGCAGGTATATACAAGGGTATACAGGCCGGTATTTCCCCCCTAAAATAATTATGCTAAATTTGTGTCTTGCTTAACTCATAATCAGAATTTAACATGAAAGAATGCTGCATCTGTGAATTGAAATATCATCTTTTTTAGTATTGTACAAAGGATATATATTTTGGGGTCAGGGGAGTTCAATAAGCAAATAGGATATTCTTGTCTATTCTAAAAAATGACATTATTAATAAAACCACATACAAATATCACTGGGCATCAAGATCAAATGTAATCAAGACAGTTTGCACACAAATTAAAGATGTTTATCAAATATTAAAAAATACACTATCAAATGACAAAATACATTATGCTGAAATTGAAAGCATGGTGGTACAAATAGATAACAAATTTTTATGCAGACTATATGGGATGATATTTTTGAAACAAGTAGAAGTTGAAGCTGTAATTACAATCAGAAAACTTGACTATATGTGAAACCTACACACTTAATAAAAGGCCTGTCTTTTTGCTTACAACAACTGAAAGTAATTTGGAAAGTATGTTTGATGAATATAAAACTTTAGCAAGAGATATCCATTTTCTTCTCAACTTTGAAAGTAAAAGAAAAAAGTAAAAAAGTTGGAAATGCATGAATCACTGGGTGAAGGGTATCGGTAAAGATGAGGAAAGTGCTTATCAAATAGAAATTAAGATTATAAATGCCCTAATTTCATATTTTAAATAGAGATATGAAAAATTAAATGAAGTGCCTTCAAATTTTGAATTTATAAGCTGGAGAAAAGTGTTTTCTATAAATACATCTGATTTACAGAATGCAGCCACTCAATTGGCACTTAAATATTCTGACAATTTAAGTTCTATAGAAATTTCATATGAAATAGTTTAAAGCAACATATAATATCAATAATTTGTAATATAAAAATCAAGACTTGTTTGAGTTTTCTAAAACTTATTAACATATTTTGCTTAATCTTATACAGATTTGGAAATGTGGTATTCAGAAATTTTAAACAGTTCCAGCCACAGTAGCATTCAGCAAAAGTGTTGTAAACTGAAGTTAACTTAAAAATTTGGGGGATTGTCACTTGGTCAAGAGAAATTGTCAAACAGGACAATTTGCTCATTTGAAAACAAGATTTTTAAAAAAATTAAATTTAGAAATATGTTATTGATATTTCCTTTCATTAAGGTCAGGAAAGTAAAATGATAAATTCTGGTTTTGGTAGAAATAAAATGTTAATTGTTTTTTCCTCCCCCCTTCCTCCCTCCCTAAGAAATAAAATGTTTAGACTTAAGTTATTGTTCTGAGTTTCAGTTCACCTACTTTGCAGTTTTTCAATATTTTTGATTGCTTTAATGTTCTGGGGGAAAATTTTTAAAGATACACGGCATTTACATATAGGGGCACACATTTTTCCTTTTGCCTCAGGCTCTAGTATAGCTTGGCACAGCACTGATCCGAGCATAGTTACATCGCAGTTTTTGAGACTATAACATATGCTGAGCCAGAAAGTATACTATAATTTCTTTTCCTTTCCTATAACTTGTTTTATTTTTCTGCAGTTAATAATATGTATCTTTTTTACTCATTTGTTTAGTTTTCTGTTCACTAATGCTGTTTTTTAAAATGTCACAATTTATATGTTTATGTTTGGAAATATTTTTTCTAAACATTCACACCCATCAAAAGAAAATTGTTGGAGGGTCTGGAGATCTCCTCTCAGACCCCTTGCGTCAGTTTAAACTGGTTGCTCTCTAAATTTGTGTATAGGTTGTAAAATTTTCCTTTGCTACTCTCTTGTGTTGGATGTCCTATTTGCTGAACCATGAGTTCCTCTTTTCTTGGTTTACTCATCATTTCCACGAATTGTGCCCTCTACTAGCTTCCACAAAAGGAGTGTATCTTTTTTTAGTCCTTGTATATCTAAAAATATATTAACTTGAATGATAATTTGGCTGAAGTACATAGAAAACAATTCCCACGCAGTTTTTAAAATATTGTTCCACTATCTTCTTATGTCTAGTATTGTGTTTGTTAAGTTTGAAAACAATTCTTGCTCCAGTTTCTTGGTATTTAGTTACTTTGTTCTTATTGGAAACTTTAATGATTATGTCTATCCCTGATGTTTTGAAATTTTGTATGTTCACCCATCATCCTTTTTTATTAATCCTGGTAGGCATTTGACAAGCCTTTGCAGTTTGGAGATTTCTGTTTAGGGGAAGTTTTCTTGTATTATTTCTTTGGTAAATTTTCACTTTTATTTTCTCTGTTCTCTTTCTTTTGGGAACTTCTATTGATTTGACATTGGGCCTCCTGCATCATCAACTCCTTTAATTGCATGGTATTTTCTTTCGTGCCTTCCATTTTTCTGTCTTTTTGGTTCGATCTTTTTGAAAAGATTTTCTAAACTTAGTTACTTATTTTAGTTGCCATATTTTTAATTTTGAAGAGCTCTTTAATTTTTTATTTGTTCTTTAGTTATGTGTTTATAGTTTCTTGCTATTTTTTAATGAGTAAAACAACATACCTCTTTGAGGATATTATATGTATTTTTTCTTTTGTTCCCAGCAATGTCTCTGAGGTCTCTAAGTCCTTTCTTTATTCCTTTTTGTTTATTTTGATCTTTCTCATGTTAAAGGATATTATTAGTTATGTAGTGATCCTTGGTTGCCCATACATAATTGAAGAGTGAGCCTAAAAAATTCATTGAAAACCCTGTGTATTTGGATGGGAACAAGGCTACCTTGCATAGCCATACAGATTGTGACTGCAGAACTCCAGAGGATACTATATACTGCATAGTACCCTAAAAAATTATCAATGTTTACCACATTAGAAATTAAAATTGTGAAATTTAAAAAATACCTATTAATTGCCAAAAATAATAATCATAAACCTACTATATATTAACATAAATAACATATATTTTTTAAAAATAACTGTTGTCCAAAACAAAAGAAACTTAGTAAGAAGAATGGCATCATTTTACACTTTTGCATGTCTCTTTAATCTTGAGCTTAACAGAAGAAAACTGGATTCTTATGTCTATTCAGTCTGTTGTGATATGTTGTTTTGGTTGAAATGTCTGAGAAATATCTAGCCTTACCCAAGTACTTTGTTGTTGTATTTGTTTGTCCAAATGTGGAATTTGACTCCATATCACTGAACTTTTTGCATTTTGTTACATCAAAATCTATTTGTCCGTTTTACACATTGAATGGTTCTTTTATCCATACATTATTTTGTAACATTGTACATTTGTTATTTGGAAAATATTGGTTCACTAAGTTACATAGATCTTCCAAATGTTGTCATGTTTCATTATATAATATCAGACAGTCACACGTATTAATCTAATCATTGGTTGATACGAGTTTTCCTGAAGTATAATTTTTCTTGATTTTATTACTAGCAACAAATACTTTCATTATATTCCTTGATATGACAGGCTCACTTCGTTAATTTTCAAGAAAATACCTACTAAATTCCGAAGTCTAAATGTCCATAGTTTGATAGTTACTCTTCAAAATAAAATGTTGTTCCATGAAAAAAAACATGTGGCTAAGTACAACTTTCAACTCAATCACAGACCTACCTGTTTCCAGTATGCAACAGCGGTGCTTTATTCGTAACTTTCCATTTTGTCACCCAAAACATTGAAAAGATGTGAACTCAAAGACTGTGATTTAATAAAGTAAATTTTATTGCTTGTGTGTGGTAGTGAAGAATACAGTGACTACTGGTACAATTTGAATTTGATGCCACTGCCTTGATTTGTGTTAAAGTGCCAGCATTTTTACTCACCACTGTTTATGTACCAAGAGTTGTGACCTCACTTGCCCCCTGAAAGTGGCGTGGATTCCCCAGGTGTTTATATATCACACTTGGAGGACCACTGATGTAAATTTCAGTGTGAAGGTTGCCTTTTGGATTTGTGCACTATAGGACCTGCACAATCGACATGGGAATTGTTTAGACTTAAGGGTAGGAAAATCCGGTGCTGAGCTGACTGATTAGTTTGATGAAGAGGATGCTTTCCAAAGTCATTATGGAAAATCTTTCTTTCAGGCTGATAATTTTCTCCAAAGAGAAATCTTCTAGATTCTAGCTGGGGATGGTAGCATGGAGAGTGAGTCCTCTGGTGCTGGCATTCTGAGAGCCAGGCAGGGAGAGGGACTGTGGATCTCTCTACTCAGTATGTCGACTTTTACTAAATCTTTCTGTTTTCTTTCAGTATCTCATACCTGCCCTTTGCTGTTCCTGATGTTCACAAGTCTAGACTGTCTTCAGTTCAGAAAGTTAACCTGTAGCCTCTTTGGGAGGAGAAGGGATAGGTACCTGTTGTGTGAGTTGGGGGAAGGAGCATTTAGATTAACCAGCAGTCCCTGTGCATCATTTTTAAGCTTTATGTACTAGATATTCTACCAGCTTCCTCCAAATACCAGATGTCTTAGGTTCTCTGGGCAAATCGACTCTCTTTTATTTGCACTCCCCCACTGCAGACATTTTGTTGTAACTTCCTCCATAATGCTGAGTCAATTACAACTCCTCCAACTACTTTCCATCTTCTGAAAATTTGTTCAATTCTCTTTAGCAATTTGTATTTTGTTTTCTTGGTCTTTATGAGTGAAAATCTTTTATTTCTTTGCCCTCGTTTTAGCAGTGTTTTGGGAGATAAGGAGATAAATGTGTGTGATTAATACACCATTATCAATTTCACAGGCTTGAGTCAATCTACTATAGTGGTTGAGAGCTAGACCTAGATTTTAATCTTTACCACTTACTGTGGTATTACCTTGGGTTCTCTGCTTAACCCCCTCAATCTTATTTCTCATTTGTAAAAAGGCTGTTTATAATATCTAATATGAAGATTAAATGAGATAGTGAATGTAAAGTTCTTAACATACTGCCTCACACATCATATGTGCTCAATGACTGGTAATTGTGATAAACTGTTAGGCTGGCTTCTGGCTTACTGAGCTTTTACTGTATTTTTTCCTCATAAAACATTTGAAATAAGCAGAATATTTTTTAAATTTGTCTACTGGTTTCATATTGTTGGTTTGACAGTGGAAGAGTTACCATAACTCTAACTATGAAATCATAAATTCAGAAATGTTTTATCTAAATATCTGTACTTAGTATGTATATACATAAAATACTGTGGATATATTTGGTGTTTAGATTCAAGTTGTATTTTGCTAGTTTTCTATTCAAGTAATTGTAATTATGACCTACCCTTGAAATAGAGGTTAAGGAAAGCAGGTATGATATAATTGGGTAACTGCTTCTTGGCTTTGATTCAGAACCTTTTGGTATACTGAAATTCTTATAGGTTAAAAAGATTGTTTTAATCCTGCTTTTATTTATGAGAATTATTCTAGCACATACTTTATATTTAAAAAATTATTTTTCTATATCTTAGTTATAAGTTGTACACTTACATTCCTTTTATCTAAAAGTTTAATAAGCATAGTTTTCTTTAAGCTTAGCTATACATGTAAAAGAAAAGTATTATTGATCTTTTCAGGAAATTGCAAGACCTAATATGGCTGAAGGAGAAACCAAAACATCAAATTCTAAAAGGTAAAAAAAATGGAATCTCTTGAAATTCAATTATATATAAAAACACTTCAGCCAAATTGTTTCACAATTAATTGTGAAGGGCTGTTTAAATTTTTGTGTATAGTGTTGCTTTCAGTAATGGCTTTTAATTAAAATAAAATTTTAATACAACAAAAATATACTCTAGATTCTTGGCTTTTAAATGTTTTAAAATGTAGGATACATTTTTTAAGTTGTTAAATTTTTAAAAAATTACTTACTAGTAAGTAAACTATTAACAAATTTTGTTTGCACCTATTAAATGAGAATAGTTACATGATGTTACATGTTATAAGATGGGGACAATGATTGCTAATAGGTGATCTTGAAATCTTTTTTTTTTTTTTTTCAATTATTTTCAAAAAGCTGTGAAGCTACTTCTGTGGTAGGATCTCTACATGAGAGTTTCAAAACCTGGAGATTGGCTTTCAAAATTTTAATGCTTAGGTAGAACACTAAGAACACAAGACATTACACAAACATTTTTAGCAAAGAGAAACCCCAGCATTCTAATTAGAACTTTATTCCAGTTAAAGATGATTTTATTTTGTCTTTTAAGTTAAGTAATTTCCCTTTTTCTATGTTTATGCCATTTGTTTTATGGTAGGTTGCTTGTTAATCTTTTGAGATTAATTAACCTATTGCCACTAAAAAGCAAATTATGGAGTAAGTCTTTATGAACGTGTTTCTTAGATTTCACTACTAAAGTTATCTAGCTTTTTGAAGACCTAGCATTTTTCCTAGCATTCTGAGGGGGAAGTTAACAACGATTCAACTAAGGAGTTAGAAAATGCAAACTAGTTATCTCTATATTATTTAAGATTTTTTGTAAATCGTAGTTAGTCCAATATGATCTGAACAAAAATAAGGACCATACAAATTTGGAATGAGGAAAAAATTAAAATTTTTTGCATATGATGTGATTGACCAGTAAGATCCAAGAAATGAGCTAAGAATCATTAAAATCAATGAAAGTATTAATTAAAGTAACTTGGTATAAAAATAAGGATCTTTATAATATACCACTAACATATGATTACAGAATATAATGGACAAACAAGTTCATTCACATTAGTAATAAAAATGAGAAATTTGTAGAAGCTAAATGAAGAAAAACAAAAATATACTGTGATGGAAAATTATATGACAGACCATTTTACAAATTAATTAATGGATTTAATAAACATTTAGTTGAAAATGCCAATGAGATTTGTTTTAGATGCTGACAGCTTTAAAATAACATTCATATTTTTGCATTTATTAATGCCATAATATATTTACTCATTCCTCTGTTACTGAATATTAGATTGTTTCTGTATTCACTATTTCAAACATTGTTTTAATGAGCACCCTTGACAAATATCTTTTACATTTTTAAACTGTCAAATTTATGGGGAAGAGTGTTAGTGATAATAAGTACATTGTTAATCAACAATTGTTAAAACTGTGTGCTATTGGCCAGGAACAGTCTAAAGATAGATCAGTAGAACAAAATATTATAAATAGCAGAGAAATAACCTTATACAAATAATAACAGAGTAAATAAATGACTATTTGAAAATGTTCCTTGGATATTTGTGCAATTCATTAGAAAAAAGTCCAAATTTTAGGTGGATTAAATGTGAGACATAAGGTATATATGATCATTAAATTTATTTTTGGTAGAATAAGCATCCTTAGATCTAGATAAGGAACTGGAGATCTTAGAAATCTTTTTCTGATATTTTATGATTCACTAAATAGTTTCTGTTAACACACCAGGGTCAAACACACACACAAAAATAAATATATGTGCAAACATGTGTATGTTGTATGTTTATACATATTTTTTCAGACATGTGTTTATAGATTTTAAATTAGGCTATTAAAATTTAAGGAAATGTTGATGAATGCTTACCTAATTGTGCATACGGAAAGACATTCCAACCATAAGATAGTTTAAATCACAGAAGAAAAATAGATTTTTTCCCAAATATATTCCTTATTTTAGGTGCTCTTACAAATTAAGAAGAACACTTAAATTTTAGTTAAAAATAAACAAGAGGCATGAACAGATGAAAATAATGATAGCCAGGACTAAAACCAGTTGATGGACTCACCACGTCTCCTTTTAATATATGACTCCAGAGTTTCTCTCACAATCTTGCCTAAGAAATTGGCTTCCTCCTAAATTGTAATGTCATGGCAAGGACTAGGGACTTGCATTTGTTTTCCTTTTTGGTAGGAAAATGTACCTTGACTTTTTTTATTTTTTAGAGTGTATCTTTATTTCGATAGTGTTCAAAAACATTGTTTTATGATGGAATAGATAATAAACGGCTTTATTTTTTCAGTAAACTAGATAAAGCTGCTTCTTCAGAAGAACAAAATGAATATGATGCAAATTCATTTGAAGGCTCATCGGCAGCAAAAAGTGAAGAAAGCCTAGTAACGGTTTCAGATAAGGAAAATGTTACCTGTCTTGCAGACCAGAAAACTGGCTCAAAGCAAATCTTCAATTATGACTCAAATATTGGTGCAGATAAGGTGGAAAAGGAAGAACAAATACAGCATGTTTGTCAGGAAATAGAGTTGAAGATGTGCCAAAGTTCAGAAAACATACCTTTACGTGATCAGATTAAAGATTACAACTCCAGCAAAGCTAAGTTTTCTTTGAAGAATATTAAGGATTTGCGCTTAACATCAGGCGATGTTAGCATTGATCAGTTTTTAAGGAGAAGAGATGAACCTGAATCTGTTAGTTCTGATGTTAGCGAGCAAGGCAGTATTCATTTGGAACCACTGACTCCATCAGAGGTACTTGAGTATGAAGCCACAGAGATTCTTCAAAAAGGTAGTGGTGATCCTTCAGCCAAGACTGATGAATTAATGTTTGAGCAAACAGATCACATTCCTGAAGAAAATAACCCTAGCACAACAGAGACAACAGTAGACCTGGCAGATGAAAAAGAAAGAAGTTGAAATTAGTCATTCTAAGTTTTAGTACACCAACGGTAAGGCATTTGGAACACTGCTATCAGGTGAACTCAGTGGTGGTGGTGTCGAGTTCAGAAATAGAAAAATGTGAGGGAGGTCATTCATACATTTTACCTGTATATTCAAAATGGGTTATTAAACAAGTCAATTCACCAGTAATAGCACTATTAGCGTGGATTTCTAAGAAATTTTTAAAAACATGAACAGGATTTTAAAGAAATTTAAGTTTGTAACAGAAAGATCTCATTTAATAGTTTTTGAGGAAATGGGACTTAGTTGCTAATATGAGTTGATTGTAAGAATATTAGTTATAGTAATAAAACTTTTCAAACTTCCGTCAGTCCTTAAATAAATCCTTATTACCTATATACCCTTTTTAATTAACTTAAAGGAAGAGATTTGGAAACTTTGTACCTTTTGGGAATAATTGATTTAAAATAATGGCTGATTGGCATTGTTAATAAAGGCTTTATTTTGCATATGATACTGGTAAATGGGGCATGCTTAGAGTGCTAAATTGATCTAATGAGAATTTGGATCAACATAAACTTAATTTTGGATTTAATATAACATTCCAGTCTGTCAGAAGCATGTAAACAGAATGTTTGAATCTGTGTACCTCCATATAAGTGTTAGCCTGCCAGGCTGTAAGCTTACCTTAATGAAACTTTCAGTGAAAGTGAAATTATTAAAATAAAAATTTATATTTGTGCTTTTTTGTCTGTGTAAGCTGTGTAAAAACTCTTGATGTACTAATTGTATAAAGTAGAAACCCATTGTAGAAACTACTGTAGCTATTATGCTTTTAATATTGTTTTAATGATCTTCTTTAGAAATAGACCCATAAAAATGATCCGGAGGCCAAACCAAAGTATGGTGTAATGTAGATATTGTAAAGCAGTAAACTCAAAACATGTCCTGAAATGTATTCAGCCATGTTTAAGTGACTTTTCTTTAATTGTAAAATAGAAACTTCAAATGGGACCTAAAGCAGTGATGTAAAAAATTGGTTTTGGGAATTTAGTCTAATTTATCCATAATATGGCTGCTAAATTGATTTTCCAGTTGTTTTTTATCATCTAGAAAATAATAGATATAGAAATGAATAATATGAAGAACAGTAGTTTGCTTTGAAGTACTAATAAACTTTTATTTAAAATGCTACATTTTTACTTCTTCAGATGTGCTTTGAATTCTTCAGTTTTCTTTCACTGAATGTTATATGTTTTAAATGACTATTAAAATTCTGCTGTATATAGTAAGTAGTTTTTGAGTAAATATTTGCAATAAAAATATGTCCCCGAATAATTTTATTTTTCAGATCACTGCTTGATTCAGATTACCTTTGGTGCCTTTAGAAATTGTATACTTGTTCAAAGAAATTTCATGTTAAAATTAGTGATAATTATCTCATCTCCAGTCAGGAGCAAGCAATTCAGGTATGCAAACCAAACCTTTGGTAGCAGTGCTTTAGAGCAGTGGTTGGGAAACTTTTTCTTTATAGGGCCAGATGATAAAAAATTGTGGGCCATGTGGTTGCAATTACTCAACTCTGCCTTGTATCATGAATGCAACTGTAGATAATATAAAAATGAGGAACTTGTTTGTGTTCCAATATAACTTTATAAACACAAGGAGGATGTTGGCTGGATTTGGCCCATGGACTAAGTTTGAATACTCCTGCTTTGGAGTACTTAGACTTCTTTGATAAGAACATGAAAACCAGTGATGTACTCTAGTGACTGCCAAAGAAATATCAAGATGCCTTAATGTATTACAGCTCCCTGTTACCTAACAATACAATTATGATTGATTATAAGTGCAGTTTAATGACACTAGGAAGCATTGTATTCATTTTGTCGAATGGTACTTTTTTATTGAAAATCTACATACCATATTTATTTGTATTATTTCTTCCCTTTTGCATCTCTCCAGTGTTTTAAGGAAGAAATTACAATTTTTTTCAACCGTATGATTTTTTTTTTTTTTTTTTGAGACAGAGTCTCACTCTGTTGCCCGGGCTGTAGAGTGCCGTGGCATCAGCCTAGCTCACAGCAACCTCAAACTCCTGGGCTCAAGCAATCCTTCTGCCTCAGCCTCCTAAGTAGCTGGGACT
>CAUYRT010081239.1:0-57519 GCA_963574885.1 Lepilemur ruficaudatus | reverse complement strand
GGCATGAGCCACCGCACCTGGCTAGGCCCAGAAAGTTTAATCGCCCAAGATCACAGAATGGCTAAGTAGCAAAGCTGGAATTCAAGTGCAGGTATGTTGACTGCAAAGTGAGAGCTGAGCCACTGTTTGAGTTCTCCTAGGCATAGACACCCACCTGTTCTATTGACTTCTTCCTGACCACTGGGCCTGAGTTGATTTTCTATGGTAACAGATCCCTTCAATGATGGCTGGAATCAGCCTTCATTCTGACACGTGTTTGATGGTGCTGTAGGAAAAGAGCAGGTTGTGAAGAGAAAACAGGCATAAATGTTTAAAAAAAAAAAAATGAGAATCAAAAACTGAATCTGGCCTTTGGCAGCATTAATTTTTCTCCCAGTAACTTATCTAAGATTTAGCTCGTCTTATATTAAACAATAAGGAGTTACCATAGCAACCTCATTGCCATGTAATAACACTTACATCCTTCCCAACCGTAAAATCAAAGCCAGAGAGGCAAATAGAAACCATCAAATTACCAAATAACCATCTTCTCCATCTCTTTTTCCTTTGTAGAATGGTTATTGATTACTTTCTTTATTGTAGGTCAGTGACACTATGACTAATTTTTTTCCCTTCCCCATGTCTCTTGCCCTCTCGGCGGATGAGGAAGGACATGAGAGGAGCACTCAGCAAGTGCCTCCAGTCCTCAGAGTGGCAGAGCACCTCCTATTCCAGGAGGACAAAGCTTGAGTCAGTGCCATCTCCTGCCAGCTGCTGCCAGCATTGCTCCGGGGGCATTTATTTCTCTTGCTGGCTGCAGAATGCTTGATTAACCCTGTGCACTTGCTACATCTGCTCTGACGCCTGCTTGCTGTGTCTCTTCACCTTCTGGCAGGAATTTGCCGTCCATGTTGGAGCCCTGGGCAGCAGCATCTGCGGCAGATGTTCCATCCATGGTGCACAGAGTGGGGCAACTTGCCCCCCTCCCCACTATCTCTGTGTACCTGCTGCTGCTTTCTCCCTTTCTCCCTCCTGGCTACTTCCAAGTTTTCCTGCAAGATTAGGTCAGGTATTGCCTCCATCAAGAAACTTTCCCTGATGTTCTCAGCTTGGACAAGGTGCCCCTCCCTCCTCCGATATTCTACAGTTTCTGTTTATTCTCCTTCCCCAGAATTGCTCATACTACGTTGCAAGGATATACTCTTGCTCTGCCCACCAGTAAGTGTGAACCATTGGGGAAAAGTATCAATACATTGCACTTCCTGGCATGCCAAGCACACAGTAGGAACTCAATAAATATCAAACACCCTACTTCTTTTACAGTGGACCTTATGAAGCCGTTTATTGGCACCAATCTATGGATAGTTAATCAGACTGACTCGTTCTTCATTTTCTTCATCTGAGCTTTTTACATGTGAATAAAGGTAGATGGACTGAGAAGCAAGTTTGGTTTATCTGCTGTATCTCTAGCAAACCACTTCTTTTTAATTTCATGCATCGATGAAATGATACGGCATGCCTGTTACCGTGCGACAGCTTGCTACCTTGTATATCTCAACATGCTGATGCAGCTGGACGTGCAAAATTATTCCAAGAGGGAATCAGACCCAGGAAATCAGAAATGGTACCAAGTTTCCCAAGATGGTGTTTCTTTACCCTTTCCTCATGACCTCATCTACTCGGGGGACCCAACCTGAGTGACATTTACACTTTAACTCAACGAATAGCAATTATGCTTTTAATAGACATCAGGTTGTAGGAGCACAATCCCTAACAAGAAAACTTTGTTTTACTTGGGACCATACAGTCCCTTCTTCAGTCAACAAATATTCGTTAAGGACCTCAATAATTGTTTGTAGAGTGAATGAGTGAAGAGCAAAGTGTCTGTCTGCCCTCCAGTCTAACTTCTACCCTGCTACCAGCCAGATCTGTCAGTCTAAAACCCACTTAATTCACCCTCCTCCCCAGCTTACACACTTGTGATGATATTTCATACTTTACAGAATAAAGTCAAGAGGTCTGCACTCGTGAGGCATTCAGATACTTTGACAATCTGCCTTCAATTCTCACTATCGCCCCACCTCCCTTCGTCTGCACAGTTTTGCTTCCTCTGATGACCTCATACATTCGTTCTCTCCACGGGATAGGTAATAATTCTCCTGAAAGGTCACATTCTTGAATATGAGGATTTACAAAATAAGTTCCTGTTGACTATCCAAAATCTGCTCTCTCAGGCTGAATGACCATCTTCAAAGGTGATAGAGATGTCAGAGTTTCCCTCCTGAGCAAGCCGGGGGCCCTAAACTCCGGCTCACCCTGCGCTTCCCAGGAGCCAGAGCTTTGTTTCAGAGTGAGAATAAGCATAGAATTAGAAGGATCTGGAATGAAACTGGGCCCACCCCTTCGTGTTACTTCTGAGAAAGCTGAGCCCCAGAACATGAAGTGATTTGCCTGAGATCATGGCATTCGATGACTACGTGAGCACTAAAACCCAGTCCAGGCCTTTTCCCAGCTTATCTGGTTGATACCCAAGTCCTTCATGGAAGGCACCCCCCAAGGCCGCTCATGAGCACAGTTTGGGGTCATTCATGTTCTTCTCCAGGTAGGTCACCTGTCAGCTTCTTCTCCCAGCTGTGAGGCTGTGAATCTCTCCCAGAAACCCTGTGCTCCTCTGTCCAGCTGCTGCTGCAGTCTCTGAAGCCCGACGAAGACGACTCTGCTGGCTGGTGCTGTGGATGCATGCCATAAATATTAGCTGCAGGCAATGAATGACTGACACAGGGAATAAATATTTGTTTTCTCTGAGAGGTTACAATGTGGTGTTGGTTAAGAGGCATATCCCACTGTTGGCTTTAGGCAAAATTGCTACTGAGTATCTGACATGTATCAGTCTCTGTACATGTTATTGGTGAGGTCAAATATAAATTCTGTGCTGACAGCGTCTGTGTTGTGTTACACCCAGTCAGTGATGAAGCTCTCAGGCTCTCCTCTAAACTCATTCTGAGCTAACATGTCTTGGATTCTCTCTCTCTAAACCACACCCTGGAACAACAATGAGTCACATTTAAAAAGCAATCACTCATAGTCAACTATCCCTGGAACAAAAACATAGTGCTTCAGTGTTCTAGGCAAATTCTGTCCCTTGTCTTACATTTTAATCACTAGGTTTTACATTTCCATAGCATGAAATTGAATGCCTGTCCTGGTAGGCACTTGAGGGTGGGCCAATGCTGCAGACTCCAGAGGTGAACCACCAAGCTTCAAAGCCCTGCTTGGCCACTGCCGGCTGTGTGAACTTTGACAAGTGGCTTAAGCTTTCAGCCTTCAGTTTTCTCTATAGCATGAAGATCATAATAAAACCTACCATGTGGGATGGTTGTATGGATTAAATGAATTGATGCAGAGTAAATGCTTGGAACTGTGTTGGCAACTTAGCAAGTAGTATATGTATATTAGCTATCATCGTCATCACCGTTATTATTACTATTATTATCCTTCTCAACAGACAGTCACCAACTGGCTAGACAGCATGGTGTGGCAGAAAGAACATGGGCTTCATAATCAGACAGGCCTACGTTCCAATCCCAACTTTGCTGGGTGCTAGCTGGTAAGGCCTTAGGCAAGTCACTTGACCTCTTCGAGCCTCTGCTTCCTCCTCCGTGAAGTGGAGTCAGCATTCTCTACCTCAGTGTCACTAGATGTACTAGATGACATAAGCCTTATGTGGTGCTTAGAGCATGGGGCCCCCAAATGGCAGCTACCCTCCCTTTATCCCAAGGCCAGTTTCCTTCCACACATCAATCCCTGGTGATTCATCCACCCCACAATGACGATGAATTTAGTACTATGCACCAGGCACTCTGGTGGGTGATGGAGATACAAAATTGAATTATGTCCTGAGACCTCAGGCGGCTCAAGGTTTCATCCAGATCCTGTTCAGTTCTCTATTTCTTTTCTAGAAGTGTAAACTTTGTTCTCCTGTCTTCCACAGATGCATAGCCTTCTCCTCCTTCTCCGGAAGGCCCCTGCTCACTTCTGCGTGAAGAATCTCACAATTACTTCACGGGGTCCGTGTGCCATCTTCTCCCCTCCCCTTCCCCAAGTCCCGCTTTTTCACTCACTGTTTTTTCTTCCAACTCAGGTTTAGAATCTCTTCCACTTGATTCCAACATTGGGGTTCTTATTCTTTTTTTTCTTTTTAAAAATTTTTCTAACGTTATTTTCCTCATTCTGTCTAGAAAGTCTAAGAGTTCTTTTTCTTCTCTTGGGAGACGAGCCTACCTATTGAAAAAAACAATGTAAAGTATCCCATTAATAGTTTTATAGCATCATAAAATCAATATATTACATGTTGAAATGATAATGATTTAGATATATTGGAATAAATAAGATATACTATTAAAATTATTTTCCCCTTTTTCTTTTTTAACGTGGCTACTAGAAAATATAAACTTACGTATGTGGCTCACATTGCATTTCTCTTGGATGGTGCTGATCTAGAGTAATATGAGCAACCTTCTTAAATCAGAACTTTACTTGAATGATCAGATGATCTTTTGAGAATGACTGAACTTTTAGCCTGTCCCTAGGACAATATTAAATTTTTTATCTCTCCTTGCACGTAACTACCTCATGAGCAGGGTGATCGTATGTCGCAATTTGCCTGGGAGAGTCGCCGTTTATGCCTATTATCTAAGTGTAAATTATTAGTAGTGACCCCTTTTACTATTAAGAGGCCTGGTTCAGATGATAAATTACATGGTCACCCTACTTATGAAAGATACATCTGGACCTCTTGGGTTATGCTGTAGATCCTTCTCTCAGGAGAATCAGTGACACTTCTAACCAGGTGGCCACGACAGGGGACTCTGTCCTACCCAGACAGACCCTCTTCTCTGTGGTCCTCACTGCTGTCCTCCCTGCCCCATCAACATTCCCCTTGGCAAAAAGAGATGCTTCCTACTTGGGATCTCAACTAAACATAGTATTCCGTTGCTGATTACCATGGACAACATGACACTTCCTTTCAAAACTATGAAATATTTTCTGGCAAAAAAAAAAAATCTAGGTTGAATTCACAGGTGTTATCCTTTAATTAGCTCATGTCCAGTTTGGGGTAGACTACATGTGCAAACTACAAAAATGGTCAGACACACACTCCACTCACTGTGGGTCATTCCACTTTCCAGTTCAGCTACTGGAAGGAAGCCTGGGGCCCAGTGGGCTGGTGATGGGGGACAAGATATAGCTCTTGTGAACCTCTGCTTCTTTGTCTCTCAAGTGGATTTGAGGATAACCTCTACCTCACAGAAACTGTGAAAACTTAGTAAGATCATAGTTATTCATTAAGTCCCTATCAAAGTACCATGCATCTTGCAGAGGCTCAGTTAGAACTTTTTCTGTTGCCTTTTCCTAAATGCAAATCTACTCTCTAAAATGGAGGAAGTGGGTGACATACGATTTTTATTTTTTATATTATTATTGAAAGGCTGCTGGCCTTTTCCTTGGCTCTTGGTGCAAAGTAGCCTCGACCTCATTAGAGTCCTCTGCATCTAACTGTGGGGTACATTCTACATTACATCATGTGAGGAAAGTCTTGCTTAAATATTCTCTAAGTCAATATGCTACTCATAAGCCCTACCTGCTTTCCAAAAGAGATACATCCCTCGAAGTTCTATGACAGCTACAGGTAAGCTTGAAGCCCAGGAGAGCTGCCTAAGGAATCTGTCCCTTTTGGTCATCCTATGCCTTTCAAATGGTCATGAAAGTTTTATTCAAACCTGTAGCGAGAAAGGGATAAATTCCACTCTAATGCATAACCTGCTACTACCATCGTAGCTGTGACAAAGGGACAACTGATGGTTTAGATTCTGCCAATTACAGAGCTGCTCGTTGCTTCTGCTTTTAATAAGCATCAGTCATTACAGGGGTTGAAGAAGCTGTGTTTCCCAGTCATTTGGGAAGGCTGTTTTTTTTTTTTTTTTTTTTTTAATTTCCTCTATCCCTTCCTTCTTGAGTATACCTTCTGGCATCAGCCATACGTGCTGGCTGCATCATTAGGTGCTGAAATTTTACATCTTAATTCTGTGTGAGAGGTTTTCTCTGGAGGCAATGGTGCATCTGTGGAAAAAGAACTTGAGTGTACAATGCAGGTGATATGTTAGAGGATGTTGATGGCATATTTAAGGAAACAGCTGTCCAGAAACTTCTTTTTTTTTTTTTTTTTTTTTTGTGGGAGTGAGGGTGGGAGGGAGAAGAGAAAGAGCTGGCTTGGTTTGGTTGTCCAGAGTCTAACGTGGAATGTATTAGCTTGGCTTAGCCATTTGCTAAGGAAAATCTGTAAAGTACTTAAGCAGGAAAGAACAAGGATTTAGTATGTGAGATAATTTGCTGAACTTATATTCTCTTTATATCTGGGAGGCTCATAAGCTATCAAGAAATATCACCAATTTCCACTTTCTTTTGGATGCCTCTTAATATTATTTAATATTCTTTTTGACAGAAAAGGGACTACCCCACGATGAAATTATGGTTTAATTTTTTAATGTAATTCCTTGTGAAACAAAAAGATTTCTGTGTTCAGTAGCTGGATAGATGTATGGCAAATAGGGGAGAGGCAAGCTGTGTAACATCAGGACCAGTTTCTATAGCAACAAAAATGTCAGCCATCCTTTTGGCTGATCCTATTAATCTGGAGTAGAAGCAATGATACTGACACATTCGAAATGTATTTAAACCAGAAGGTGAAAATATAACCCAGCTGTAGCTTTTAAATAGAGGTAGCGTTAGGCACCAATGCGATGGACTTTGAAATAGATATAATGTAAAGGAATGTGAGGAATTCTCTAATGCAGCCCTTGGATTTTACTTACTTATTTTTAAAGTGATTAAGCTTTTTGCAAGAACTTATTTCAAATATTCTTGGACCCTGGTATGAAAAAGGAAGGAAGGGGTAAGTTTCAGTTAGCTTGTGTTATTCACAGCCAGGGCTGTCTTTTCAGTAGTGCTGGCTCAGAGGAAACACTTCCAATTAATTGTTTTGAAGATGGTGAAATGTGTAACTTTGAGAAGCTACTGGCATTTGTGCAACTTCCCAACAAGGAACCTCTGGATGTCTGAGAGAAGAAATCTGGTCTTTGGACCACAGGATGTGGTTGTGGTTTCTGCGACAGCCACGGCCTGTGTGAAGCCTGGGAACAGTTACTGTTAATAGAGGTAATTGTCTTAGCCCTGTGCACTTTGCACAGCTGCTCTGAGGACCAAATGAGATGATGGATGTGGAAATACTTTGAAAGAAGCCTAAAGTGCTCTAGGGATATAAAGAATTATCATTACTATTATTATTAAGGAACTGCCAAAGAAATACTCTTTCCTAAAGAGCACCAGTTGCAGACAGAGTTTAGGAGGTGAGTTATAAATTCTGAAATCTGGGTCAGCAGTTTCAGTTTGTTCTCCTAGGGAGACGTAAAGCTATTATTCTATGCTATTCCCCTTTGGTGCCTCTTTTTGCTTTCGGATTATTTAAATGGATAAATATTTTCCCACTTTTCAAAGCAGCATGACAGTCCCCAGTATATTTTGCTGTGGGAGTACAAAATTAATGGGGATGCAGATGCGTGTCATTATGATAAAACACCATCTTTTCATCTTCATCTTAGAATTTCAGACTCCTCAGGAAAGATGACCGCCTCTCGTTATGGAAAATGAATTTGCCAGCAGAGAAAGATATCTCTTAACTTGTTCTTGGTTCTTCTTGCTTCCAAAAGCATAAAGGAAAATTAGCTCTGGTTACTCTTCTTAGTTTATTGATATTAAAACTGTTTCTATTTTCCCCACCCACTCCTCAAATCTCTGAAAATGACTGTGTAACAACAGAAGAGAATGGAGACAGAAACCAGCAAGAAAAATTAAAAGAGCACATACTGTTTAATTAACCAGAATATCTTCTGTAAAGGCACAGAAATCTGATTTTAGAAATGAGTAGCAAAAGGTCTGGATATTTCTACCCCTGTCTGGATGCACTTTCTTACATTTCAGAAATAATTAACACTGTTGAAGCAAAGGAGATGCTTTCAACTGTGCCTTGAAATAAAATGTTGTTTTTGTACAAACTGCAGCTGGGGATATGGAGCTGTCACCTTCAAGCCCTGCTTCATGACTGATGATCTGGGAGGTTCCCCAAATCTCAGACTTTGTCTACATCCATCAGCCGAGCAGTCAAATATGTATACAGCACCCTGCCAGGCTCACGGGGTACAAGAGAGGGAGGGGAAGGAGAATGTCGTCATTAGAATTTAAAAAAATATATATTTACCAAATTTCAGGCACTGAGCTGCTATCTTTCTATTACTTCATTAACTTAAAATAAAATGAATTTCATAGACTTGTAGAATCAAAGAGGCTAGCTGATTAGTTAGCTAAATCTCTGTTTGTCTTTCAGCACTCAGCTCTTCTGTGAAGGTTTCCTAATTGCTCCACTAACCTCCCAAAGCCCTCTTTGTAAAAAAAAAAAAAATATATATATATATATATTTATACATATGTTTTATATATAAAATATATATTACATTTTTATATAATATATGTTATACACGTATTTTAGATATAAATATATATTTTAAGTACATATGTGTATATATAAAATGTAGTGATGAGGGTTGATTTAGTAGTCAGGCATGGGTTCAAGTTCAAGCTCTATCACATGCCAGCTGGGTGACTGGGCAACTTCCGTGAGCTTCCGTTTCAACTACTATAAGAGGAAGAGCAACAAATCCCAACACACAGGGTTCCACAAGGATTAAATAAGAAAATGTATGTAAGGTGCTTAGCTGAATGGGTAACATACACTAAGAATCCAGTAAATAGTAGCAATTACAATTGTCATTATTGTTAATATTATATAGTATTTTGATCCAGCCATTTATTCAGTTTCTAAAACAAAAAAACGTGTTTTCCAACCAAGTGACAGGTGGAACAATAAATACCTTCACATCTCTGATGCTGACGCCATCCTAGGGAGGCCTGAGAGGCCGTGAAATGTTTAGGGACATGCGGTATCACAAATGTGGTGACACTTGGCGGTGTCATGTGCTCAGCAGTGAAGGAGGGATCGTGCATGTCTGTAGAACACATTTATTTGTGTTTTAAAACAGCATTTTTACATCTTACCCAATCCTTTTGATACTTGTGTTTCCGAGTGCCTTGGCCTTGTGTCCCCGAGTGCCTTGGCCTTGTGTCCGCGTGTCCTGACCATTACCGTAGCTCTCCTCATACCTGTGATACTGCTCAGCTCTCTTTCTCTAACTGTTAGCCTGTGGCCAATAGAAAGCTGGAATGGTACATGGTTATTTTTCAACTTATTCATCTAAATATCAAGTACTATTCCAGGGAAATTAGGAGGTCAGTATTTGTTGAATGGATAAATGGACAAAGTAATAAGAAAATGAATAAAAGTCCTTGCTTTAAAAAAGTCTAAGGAAGCACTGGAGCTTTCCCATACCATGTGAAAATGACTAAATATTACTGCCTGTATCCTTTGGATTGGCCAGCTTGCAGCTGGGCAGACAAATAGACCATTGAGACCTTTTAGACTGTGGGCTCTGTCCTTAAGCAAAGAGTGACATCTTCCTGGGCTTGAGGAGAGTGCAGATTAGATGCTCTGAGAGGGTGTGAAGGGAGGATCTCTCAAATTACACCAGTCGTATCGGGGATGAGAAACAGGCCCACTGCAGCTCTAGTCCTCATTTCTAGTCTACACACTCAAATCAACAATCTGAATTGGGCTGCCAGAAGAGGAGCCAGCACATCAAGTGTTGCCTGAGGAGCCCTCCACCCTGGGCTGCCAAGAAGTGTGACCTGCTTCCTCAACCTTGGCAGCCTGAGCTGGGAGCCCGAGGCAGCTCCTCCTAAAATGCCAGGGCAGAAAATCTCTTCCAGAGCTGCAGTGGGATGGGGCTGGAGAGGTGAGGATGCTCATGATGTCTGACCCTTCATGGGCAGCTAGTCAGAGCTTGGTCCAATCAGACGTCTAAAGCAATCAGAAGAATATTTTTAGCATGATCTATTTTCATTCCAAAACCATCTCCTTCCCTTGACACACCTGGTCCAGGAATCTCCACATCCCTCCAACCCTCCTCCCTTGGAATGACCCATCCCCATGCCACGCCCCCTCCAATCCTTTCTTTCTGCCAATTGCAATAAGAAGTATAATAATCATGGTAACTACATGTTTATTTAACATCTATCATGTGCTTAACACAATTTAAGTGCTTTACCTATTATTGTTTATTTAATATTCCCCACAAAGTAAGGACACAAAGTAAAATATTTGATCACTAGAGATAAACCAAGGTATGAAAGCACAGAGTATCTGCATAATGAGTTAGCCTATGAGGGTTGGGTCAGACAAGGCATAGTAGAATTTATGAGAGAATTTAGTCTTGAGGGATAAGGAAGGGAATGAGACAGGAACATGCCAATGCACAAGGGTATTGATGTGTAAAGGACACTTTGGTTCACTGCTGGTAGTTAGCACAGTACCTGGTATATAACAGGCACTCAGTAAACCTAGGTTGAAATGAATTGAATACCATAACTGTGTGGCCATTGCAAATCTTGCAAAATAGAACAGGAGGCCAGAGATAGGAGGGATACCTGGTATCAGTCCTTTTCAGAAGAAAGTTGGTGAATGATGAAGCTTTCTATAAAAGCAAGAGCAAATTTTATGACTGCAACTCACAGATTTCTCATAATAATGAATTCTCCATTAAATGTCCTAATCTGCACTGGCTGATAGATGAAGCCCTGAAACAGAAAGTTCCCAGCAAGACCTATGAGAGCAGCAACATATCAGAGGAGATGAATGCAGTGAGTCATCAGAAATTGCAGGAATCAAAAGGAAGATGGGACCATTTTCCTGGACTCTGTTTGAAAGCCAGATAACAAATGAGGACCCCAGCTGTGTGTTGTCAAATTTTCTATCCATATTAGTCACAACATCAGTCACTGATAACTTAGCCAGCTTTGAGGAAAGAATGTAACAACTTGATGAAGACGTTGGGGTGTTCCTAAGGCAGCACCTCACTAGAATCCATGGTGTCTGAATGGCATAGCTGGATGGAACCTTAGAGATCAGTCTAATAAACTCTTAAGGTAGAAGCCAAAAACAGAATCCACTGCTGGTTTAGGTCTTCATCATTTGGCAGACAAGGACATCTCATTGTGGCTCTCGCACAGCACACAACTGTATGGAGAGCATTGGGATGAGTCCAATACCCTCATTTTGCCAAGAAGGGGAACGGAGGCATAGAGCAAGGAAATGACTCAGTATCCAGGTGGCCAAATGGCAAGTCTGAGCCCAGACAAGGGTCCAGAAATCTTGACTCTGCTTGTTCATCCACTGATAATGGTCTTTTGTTCAAGAAATATCTATTGAGCAGCTACTATGTAAAGGACATTGCCAGCCTGGAGGATACATTGAAAGATGGTCATGTTCATGTTCTTAAGATGTTTGGGGACAATTACAAAAACAATTTTAATTCAGTATGAAAAGTGCAAAATTAGAGGAATGTACATATTATGGTTTACCCAGACATGACAGAATCAGCGGTTTCAGGGGCAGGTAAAATGAGTGAAACATGCTGAGAATAAGCTGTGGTGGCAATTGAAGCTTTGGTGGCAACTGGGACGTGCATATCTTCGGAGCGAATTCAATTTTTTTTTAATTGAAAGCAGTGAAGGCAAAACATGACACATTTATGACCTGTGAACATCTAGTTTATTTCCCTGGACACTCCCCTCTACATTTTACAAAGCTTTTTCGTATACTAAAGCTTTAATTGACAGTAACAAACACATTTAGCATCTTAGTCCATTACATACATACATATACATGAAGCAAAAATTTTATAAAACTACTTACTACGTGTGAGCTACTCTCCATTTCATTCCAGGCCAATCCATTCTATTTTATTCTACTCCAATTCTACTTTGTTTTAAAAAGTAGGACTTTTAGTCCACTAAACTGATTTCCAGACCCACTAATGATTCCTAAACCACAACTTGAAAACCATTGCAACCATATATGAGCCTCAAACAACGCTGTAAGCTGAATAGTGCCCACTCTTCCCATTTTATGCCTGAGAAAATCATCTCTGGGGAGCTTAGTGGTTTGCCCACCCTGATACAATGAGTGAGTGGCATGCCCGGACTGGGGCTGTAGCCTTCTGGTGCTCAGGCCATAGGGTTCTTTCAGGAAACCTCATTGCCTTCTCAGAGTAGAGAAGGCGGGAGGATCACTTGAGCCCAGGAGCTCAAGATTAGCTTGGCAATGGCAAGACCCCATCTCTACAAAAAATTTTAGAAAAATTTAGCTATTTAGCTGGGTGTGGTAGCATGTGCCTGTAGTCCCAGCTACTCAGGAGGCTGAGTATCACTTGAGGCAGGAGGATCACTTGAGCCCAGGAGTTGGAGGCTGCAATGAGCTATGATGACACCACTGCATTCTAGCCCAGGTGACAGAGAGAGACCCTATCTCAAAAAATATATAAATAAATTAATAACGATGGGAACAGGTTTAAATACAAACTTGATAGCTCATACATGCTCTTTGCTGTGACCTGTGTGCAGTTTGAGAAATCCCAGCAAGCCATTTGCCTGATGTTTTCATGCCATTTCCTGACCCTGAGAGAGTGGCAAATGAATACATATTCTTTAGAAATTTCAGGCAGTTTGCCATCATGGTGCTGGCTGAGGGAGGCTTCTAGAGCCTATATGTAAACCCTGCTGTGGCTGTTTCCCTGCAAGTTTAATAAGGCCGAGGCCATAATTGTAAATATTTAAAAACTTGATGTGTGGCCAGATGGATTCATTAGAGACTATATCTGTGCTTAGATTCATATTTTCCAGTTCAGCTCTGGAAATGTCAACACACGGGGTTCAGGATCAGATCTGCCTCTAAATGCCAAAGGTAAAACATTCATTTGTGTCCTCGCCTCCAATTTTTCTAACAGTTCTTCTTATTTAGCCTTGCCCAGCCTAAGACGGGAGCCTGATGAAAAAATAATAGATATAAATTGTGCTTTAGTCATCGGCTGTTAATCTTAAGAAGAGAAACTTGTTTCCAGGCTGCTTGATAATTGGACATCCAAAAAGCTCACTAAGAAAGTGAGAGGATAGGACAACACAGAGTGAAAAGAGGCCAAAATGTTTATTTTCTTTCATTAAACAATGGGAAGAACGTGGTGATCCTTTCATTTTTCTAAGTTGTGGGCTTCGTTGTTTATTGAGCATGACATCTCTTACCTAAACAGTCTATGAATTATCTATGAATTGTTAAGGCTTAGACACAATAAATTCCCATAAAGACAGTGGAGAGCTGCCATGGATCAGGCCCATGGAAAAAAACTGGTGTCTCCTCTTCAGTTATTCAATTATTTTTCCATCGTTGCACTCAATAAATATTTGTTGAGCACCTTCCGTCTAGCAGCTCCTACAGAGCATGCTCACTTCAGCCCAAGCATCAACTCTATCTGAAAGTCTCCCAAGAACTAAACCTGAGTTAGCCTTCTCCCTTCTGTCTTCCCATGGGTTAGTGCAATAAAACCACTTGCCACATTGTGGGGTAATTGCTAGATTTACATATTTACTTGTTCCTCTGCTGTGAGCTCCTTGATGGCAGGGACTATATCTTAATTTGCCTTTGTGTCCCAACACAATACACAACACTTACCACCTAGAAGACTCTCGATGTTTGAGATATTTGAGAATATGATGATGAATGAGTCTCTGCTAAGGAGGAGTGGGACACGTATCCCAATTAGGACCTAGCCTTGCAATCCAAAGAATATACAAGTACTCTCTATTGGTCCTTATGAATTTGTCATCATTTTGCCATTCCCTTAGTTATGAAAGGTAAAGAAGGGCTTCCTTGTTAAGTCATATTTCATTTGAGCTTAATACTTTTCTATTTGTACTCCCTCATTGCTATCTCGAGGGCTTCCCTATCAGACTTCTACATTATATATGGATGTAAGCATAACTTTGCATAGAATATATGACATTATATACACATGGATATACATATGTGTGTGTATATGCACACCAACACATATATAACATGTGATATGCTCTTTTAAAAGACTAGACTGAAGACTGAGTTTTATGTATGTGGTGGTGGTATAGACAGCACACCAGTTGGGAGTTGAAACAAACCACATAGGCTCACTCAGGGTGTGACCAACAGTGAAGCCTGTATCCTTTCTGAGCCTCTGTTTCTTCGTCTGTAAAACTGGAATTGTGAGAGCTGCCACGCCTCCCCCTAAGGAGTCAGTAGGAGTCTCAGGTGAACTAGGCAGTGGGAAACCCTTTGCTGATTGAGTCAATGTAATGTATTTGAAAATACCAAATGGGTCTTGTTTATGACAAGATGGTGTTTAACAATGCCATTTACTGTTTGAGAACGTGAATGAGAAAAAACACTTTCAGAGGTTCCTGGCACCAGGCTGTGGCTTTGAGAGCAATGCTGGCACTGCTGTTTCTTTTTTCCTTGTAGTGCTGAATGTGTTCCCACCTACTTGGCAGCTGCAGAACCCACTTGTCAAATTCCTTGGTGTCTGTTCCCTTTCTTGCCATGCCCTCTCCCTGTCATCCTCTCTGTCCCCGCCCCCATTGTAGGCACGCATGCACATGTCCTCATTCAAGGGAAACATACACATCTGCTTTTTGTGGTCGTTTCTAAGTGATCGGTAGCCCCTGAGTGGGCTACAGTGGTCTGTCTCTGAGTCCTCCTCCTTTTTGCAAGGAAACCCAGGGTGTGTGCATGTCTAGGGACTGAGCTGCTGAGAAGGACACTTCTTGCAAGGTGTTCCCAGGAGAAAGACCATGCACTCTTCCCTTTGAAATACACGAGTCTTTAGTTTATGCAGGGACTTTGTCTTTTTAAACTGGCACCTTCACCATGAGGCATCTTCCCATTCCATCAAAAAATAAAACCCAGAGCAAGATACCTTTGCCATTCAGAAGAAGAAATCTTGTTTCCTAAATTTAACCAGGAGAGGTACAAACTTCAGAGGTTAGGTAGGGACCAATATTATTCTTTTTATGGTAACACAATACTCTTTAAATATGTATTTCTGCATGAAGCCCCTTGGTGACCCCCTACTGACCATCATACAAAGGTTAAGCCCTTTACTATGCCCCGCACAGCCCTCCATGGTCTATCCCTGCTCTGTGTCTAGTCTTGTCAATACTCACACCCACATGGCTTAGGTTACCTAGAGCACCCATTTTTCTCTCGGTCCACTAATTTTATTCATTCTTTTCAACACATATTCATTGAGCATATCCTATGGGCTGGATGATTGTACAGGGCATGAAGGTCAGAGTGGGGACAAGATTGTGCCCACGATAGCAAAGACTTTGTGGTAAGCTGAAGAATAGCTCTTGAAGATAGTCAGGTTCTCATCCTCCACACCTGTGAATGTTACCTTAGATGGCAAAAGAGCCTTTGCAGATGTGATTAAATTAAGGATCTTGAGATGGGGAGATTATCCTGGATTAGCAGGTGGATCCTAAGTGCAATCACAGTGTCCTTAGAAATGGGAAACAGAGGGAGATTTGATGATAGCCGTGGAGAAGGCAATGTGACCACGGAAGCAGAGATTGACATGTTGTGGCCAGAGCCGAGGTATGTTGGTGGTCACCAGAAGCTGGAAGAGGTGAGGAAAGGATTCTCTCTGGAGCTTCCAGAAAGAAATAGTCCTACTAACACCTTGATTTTAGCTCCGTAATACACATTTCAGACCTCGGCCTACAAGACTGTAAGAGATTAGATTTCTGTTGCTTTAAGCCACAAATTGTGGTAATGTATTAGAACAGCAATTGGAAACTAATAGAAATCTTAAAGTTTAGTTGTAAGTGGCCAATTACCATTTCAGTATGGTAAGCGCTATTTCTAAGGACGTATAGGATTTTGGGGAGACACAAAGCAGTTATCCTGGAATTGGAGTATCAGGGAAACCTTCTTGGAGGGAGTGACATCTCAGCTGCAACCTGACAGCTGAGCATGCATTGTTAATCAGATGAGGGAGGTAAGGCCAGGTCAGATGGTTGCAGGCAGAGCAAACTGCATATACAGAGTGTACTCTACCACTTCGCACCTTTATGCCTCTCACCTGCTTCACCTGCTACTTCCTTTTCCCTTTTCCTTCCCACCCTCCCAACCTACTCCCACACAAATATACACACACACAATTATTTCACAAATGTACACTTCCTAATCTGTCCACTTGGCAAATTTCTATTCATTATTCAAGATTATGCCAATGCCCCCTCTATAGGAAAGTCTTTTCTTGTCTCTCCCCCGCCATCTCCATGTCATGCTCCTTTGCCTCTGAGGCAGAGCTCATCAATAGGCAATGGGCTGTCTTCTCCTAAGGGGCCCCCATTCTTGTTGATATAAGCTCTGGATCATAGAAGTGATATGTTGGGAGGTTACTTTTGCAGAATTGAGTACCAGCCTCAGCTACTGTCTTTCTCTCCCCCTTCTGCTTGGAAATCTAAAAGGCCCAGATGTGGGAGGGAAAGCTTCAGCAGAGAGAAGCTTTTCCTAATAGCAACTGGGTTGGAAACTCATTGGGAAAGGTTTTATGGTTCCCAGCAAATCCCTTCAGGCTGGTGAGTAAGGACCCTTGGTATACATGTTGTCCAACAGGAAATTTGGAAAGCCCTAATGAACACTCTGTGATTAGCTGGTCCTTCAAGGTCAGGTGGCCTTTTGGTCTTTGTTGCTGTTAGAATGCTTTGAGATCCTTCAAGGAGGAGAGGCACAGTGAGAGACACAGGTGTTCTGGTTGTATTTGACATCTATGTGTAAGGAGTCAAGTTAATTATCTCTTTTTCCTTTCTTCTATGTAGAATTAAAGAAAACAACTGTGTGATCATAGAATTTTTTTTTTTCATTTTTCAGCTAGTTGCTATGGTGTCATGTAGGGAGGATCCATCTGCAACTCTTGGTGTTTTGTATCAGAAGGCAACCGTCAGTCCTCAATTAATTATTCATGTTTTCATTAGGAGCAATAATGAGAAACAGTTGAAATGACAGGTTCCTAAGATGACTGGGAACCCTAAAATATTCATTTATTCTTTGTCTAGCAAACATTTTGAAGGTAGTGGGAGCATTAACTTTGAAATTAGAAAGATCTCAGTTCAAATCTCAACCACTTCATAGCTATATTGTAATGTAACGTTAACTTTTGGAGACTCACTTTTCTCATCCATAAAATGGAGATAATGATACCTACTTCTTGGAAATGCCTAAGGATTATAAATAGTGACAATAAAGCACTTAAGACAGAGCTTGATACAATACCTGGCTCACAGTAGCTGTTCAATAAATAGTACTTATTAGTGATAGGAAAGTTATAATGGACAGGGTGCTATTCATGTTGGTTTGACTTAATTCATAGTTAGCTGTCTTGGTGATTTTAAATGATGCCTTTCTGCTCTTGGGTAGAGAATCTTTGGATTATTTCAAGATACAATTGCCAATCTGCAAATGGACAGGTATCTATAAGTAGAATGTATTCATCATAGTTATTAAATTTGAGGGCATTAAATTACATTTATTAAATGCTCCTCTGTTTGTAAGTTCACATTTTCAAAGGAGTTTCTATGATTCTACTTAGCCAAAAAAATCTGTGAAATAGCTTCTATCCTTGAGAACACTATGTTCTATTACATTCATTGGAAAACAGAGAAATTATACCTTCTAAAGGTCACACAAACAGAGTAGCAATCTGGTTCACAAGCAACTGAGTTCAACAAAGAATAAATGACATGAAAACCTGCTCATGTTACATGATGTGGCATAAGTGATTCTGTGACTTCTTTGTCCCTAAATAATTGAAGTAGAGTCAAATGAGATAATGCATGCGAAAGCATTTTGCAAACTAAAGTTTTCATTATAATGGATCATTATTATTCTAATTACTACTAATATGAAGAACCCAATATAGCATGGACCAATTATCAAAATAAGAGTATTTCTGAAGTTGTGAACATTTGGTACTTAGTTTTATACCGTTTTGCTTTGTTCTCTAGTAGTTTCATGTATTTTCATCTTACCCCTCTACCCCAAGTAAATTTTAAGTATTTCAAAATTATTTACTGAATGCCTACCATGTGCCAGGCACAGAGCTAAGCAATGTACCAATGGGTAAATAAGAGGCTTTTCCTACTCTTGGTAAGCTTTCTCTCTGGTGGTGGAAATTATCAATCAATACATGACTGGAATACAGGGTTCTGGGTGCTCTGACAAGCTCAGGGGCTCTCAGAGAACAGAGGATGGAATAGAGCTAGAGCTAAAAGGATGAAGTCATGGTTAACCAGTGGAAAATGACAAGAGTTCCTTCTAAGGAAAGAGAATAGCAAGTGGAAATGCTTGGAGGGGAGGGATATGAGAGAAAGAGACAGAGAGACAGAGAGACAGAGAGAGAGAGAGAGAGAGAGAGACAGACCATAATACAATTGACCCTCAAACAACATGGAAGTTAGGGGTGCCAACACCCTACACAATTGAAAATCCACATGTAACTTTTGACTCCCCCAAAACTTAACTACTAATAGCCTGCTGCTGACCAGACACCTTACTGATGACAAAGTCAATTAACACATATTTTGTATATGTATTATATAAATAAACTGTATTCTAAAAATAAGGGAAGTTGGAGAAAAGAAAAATGTAAAGAAAATCTTAAGAAAGAGAAAATACATTGACTGTTCATTAAGTAGATGTGGATCATCATAACGGTCTTCATCCTCATTATCTTCACATTGAGAAGACTGAGGAGGAAGAGGAGGGATTCGTTCTGTCTTGCAGAGGTGGAGGAGGTGGAAGTTGAGACCAGAGAGGCAAGCACACTGGTATAATGTTTATTGAAAAATATCTGCATCTAAGTGGACCCACATAATTTGAATCTGTGTTGTTCAAGGGTCAACTGTACGTTTGTGAGACTGCAGTAATGCAGCATGGCAGACAGGATATGTGAAGACAGTGTTTGGGATGAAGCTGAAGATTCAGTTATCTGTTGCTACATAACAAGCCGCCCAAAATCTTGGGGACACACAAAAACAAAAAGCTATTTAGTTGCCCATAATTCTTCAATGTGATCAGGGCTCTGGGGTGAAGTTTGTCCCTGCTCCAAGTGGTACTGGCCCAGCCTCCATGGTCACAAAGCATCACTTCTGTCACACTCTATTGGGGAAACCAAGTTATAGGGCTCTCCCAGGTTTAAGGGGAAATAAGGTCTACCTGAAGCAGACTAAGTGTACAGAGGTGGAGAAACTTGTTAGTTGGTATAAGTTCAGACAGTCTACCCCACAGGTGTAAGCATGGCATGTCATAAGGGAGTTTGGCTTCATCTAGAAGTATGTGGTCAGCCACTAAAGAATTTTTTTACTAGGGGAAAAAAAGAGGTCATATAGTTTTAGAAATTGACTCGTGGAGGCAACTTGGAGAACGGCTTGGTGGAGGTGGGGCCAGCAGCAGACTGGCCAGTTAAGAGCTGATGATATGCTCTGGGGAGTCATGGGGGCCTAAATAAATGGCAGTCAGAAGGGTAGGGGAGAGAAAGGAGTCATTCATTTATTCATTCAGCAAACCTTTTTTGAGTTACTACTGTATGCAGGTGTGCTAAGAATTTAGCAATACACAAAACAAAATCCATGTTCTGTTGAAACTTACACTGTAGTGCGGGAAACGAAGTAAACGAGATAAGTATGTAGAACATGTTTTAAGGAATAAAAATAATGGAGAGAAAGGAGGTAGGCCATGCTAGGGAATACATGTTAGTTTTTGGTAAAGGGCCCAAAGAATGGTTTATTGAATAAAGAGCTAAAGGAGATAGGGAAATATGCCATGTACCCCCTGGAGGAAGAATATTCCAGGTAGTGGGAAGGCCAGGCACAAAGGTCTTGTATTAGTGTCCTAGAGCTGCTGTAACAAAGTGCCACCAACTGGGCAGCTTAAGCCACAGAAATTTATTGTCTCACAGTTCTGGAGGCCAGAAGTCTGGGATCAAGGTGTCAGCAGGGTTGGTTTCTTCTCAGGGTGGTGAGGAAATTCAGAAGGCAGACCTCTCCCCTAGCTTCTAGTGGTGTGCTGTCAGCCATTGGCTTGTAAACACCAAGAATCACCCCAATCTCCTTCTTCATCTTCACATGGTGTACTCCCTTGTTTGCATGTCACTATGTCCAGATATCCCCTTTTTATAAGGACACCAGTCTTATTGGATTAGGTCCCACCCTAATGACCTCATTTTAGCTTGCTCACCTCTGTAATGACCCTATCTCCAAATATGGTCACATTTTGAGCTACTGGGGTTAGGACTCCAATATAACTTTTTGGAGGGACACAATTCAACCCATAATAGGACCCAAAGCACGAGTTGTCCTGCAGAGGAACTGAAAGGAGGTCATGTGATCAAAGGAGATGGAGCAAAGGAAAGAGCCCTGGCAGATGAATTACAAGAACTAATGGGGCCCAGAACAGGTAGGACCTTCAGGTTACAGGAAGAAGGGCAGCTTCTCCTCTGTGAAATGGGAAATGAGAGGTGATAGCTAGACCAAAGCAACAACAGCAAAGGTGGTGAGAAATGGTCAGATTCTGAGTATAAGGATTAGCTGATGAAACAGATCAGGGACGAGATATCAAGGATGATTCAAGGTTCAGGGCCTGAGCAATGTAATGGCGGAGTCGTCATAAACTCCAGGATGAAGGAAATACATCAAGAACTCAGTTGTGGACATGTTAAGTTTGAGATGCCCATTGGATATCCACATGGAGATGTCAGGTATACAGGTGAATATGCAAATCTGTATTTCCAGAAACAGCCCGTATTGGAGATATAAATTTGAATGTCATCAGTATATGAATGATATTTAAAGACACACAACACAGAGATGTCTTTAGTGGCAAGTTACCTTCTCTGAGTTTTTATGCAAAATAAGGATCATAACCCCTTCCTGATAACATTATAGTGGGAATCAACTGAAAATAACCTGGGGAAGAGAAAGGAAAACTGCCAAGTGGGATCCAAATAGGAGCAATTACTATAAAGGGCTCTCAATAAATGCTCAGTGTATGGGCTGAATTTTAAATTGGTAAAAGTTTGGTGACTACTCTCTGAATTTTTGTCTCCGGTTGCTCTCTCCTACTGGCTGGGTCTCCTTTCCAAGCACCTTGAAACATTTCTATGTTTCTGAAGGAAAGCCCATGCCTCTCTCAGCTGGATACAGCAGCCTCATAATCCTTGCCCACCCAGAGTTCAGAGGGGTTCAGAAGAAGTCCGTAGCAGTGTGCAGAGGGTTAATCCTGCCCCAGCAGGGATGTGCAAACCAGGAACCATTCTAAATCTCAGTACCACACGCTGCCTCGAGGATCATCATGTACTAAAGCCCAAGATAAAAAGGCCTGACAAAGATTATTGACGGTTTACCTTTTAATGAGCAGCTTGGATTGATTCTGTTTCCCTTTGGGATGGCTTTCTCTGTCCTTCCTCCACCGAGAGGCGGTAGGGAACAACAACAGCAAAAAATACAAATATCCCATTTGAATAATTGCAAGGATCTGCTTTCTAGCAAATAAAGTTTCCACCAGTGAGAGATGGCTCACAGCTTTAAAAATATATATTTGGAATTGTTATGATTATCATGATTATTATTAAGTGCTACCAGTACACTGGATATTTTCAAAGAGGCTTGTTGCCTCTAATTGGATATTCCTTGCAGTTTCCCTCTGGGTAGGTCAGCAGTGTTAACTCTTAATCATCCAAGGCAATTAAATGCACGTGGTTCTAACCTATGCACCAAAGGCTGCTGAATTGTTCATATAGTTATAATGGTGGAGCCAGACATAAGGGTGCTATTTAGGAGGAAGAGACTGGCAGCCAGTTATGTGATCTCTCACACAGTTGTTTTGGAGAGGAAAGTCATGTATCTGCAAATGGTAACGGGCAAAATTCTGGAGATATTGAACTCTATGCACATCCCAGTGTGCTTGCTACTCTCGGGATCTATTATAATTTCTCCCTTTTGCAGGAGACCAGAGCTCCATCTGGACCACTAGCTCATTTTCTGAGCTTTGAATGAGGCCTTTAGGTCATCCTTCAGGTGGATATGATGATTCCTAGAAATGACTTGTAGTAGGAAGAGCCAAAGAGGAAAAGAAGGAAGTTTGAGATACTCTTTTGGACAATTTTGATATGTTGTGATCCCAAGAAAAGAATTAAATTCCATACTGGCTTTACCACCCACCCAACCTTGACTCTTACGCCATCCTTGATTTGTATCCCTGCATTCCTATTGCTGATTCATTGTAGAAATGGCTTGGGGCATGTCTGTAATACGTATTTCCTATAATACACAGTATGACCTCAAGCTGACTAGGAAAGTGACTTCAGATGTCTTATTAGAGCCCACATGAGAAATATATTTTATATTATGACTCAGTACATTTACATATAACCAAAACAAAGAAAAGTTTCACAGAACAATAATCAACTTTTTTATACCTATAGTGCATTCTGATATAATTTACTCTGTGCCACTTTTTTAAAAAAATAATTGGCCATGACAATTAACTTGGTGATTTATTATGCACAGTTTGAAAAACACTGAGCTAGAGAAGGAAACAAGGAGGTCTCTGGCTTATGGATCTCAAGGATCAATGAGGACATGAGTAGAGTAGCTTATCTCAAGAGAAAATAGACTCAAGCCAAATGAGAGACTCATAAAGACTTCCATCCCGTAGCCTTTTCCAAGATCTAGTCCTAGATCCAGGGACCAAGTCTAATGCACTCAAGCTGATATTGATAAGGTCGTAAAATTCCACTGTGGGCTCTTAATTTTGTTCAGACTCTATTTCCATGATCTTGAACTTCCCAGGTCATTTAACAACAGTTTGAATCTTACATCTGGTATCAGCTTCCTGGATAATTGTTCTTTGCCCTTCCACATCTGCATTCTACCCTCCCTCCTGCTCTGTGGCAGGAAGACTGCCTCAACTAACATTGTTTCCCCTCTGGCTTCTGTCTGGGATTCCCCAGTGGTAGGCACCAGTAGGGGAAGGGAAGGGAGGAGAAAGAGGTCCAAACCTTCACGTCCTTGGTTCTCTCCCTGCCAGGCTATGGGTTGACAGTTGCTGTGTTCATTTGCCCAAGGGTGTGGCCTCCACAGGGGAGCTCCCTCCTGCAGTTATAGCCACTGCTGCTGTCCTCTCTCGGTCATGGCAACTGTCATCTTCCTTTGCCCTTGAGGTTTATGGACACAGTTCACTACCATTTACAAGGAATAGTGTCTCCTCCTTATAAATTGTATGTTGTGTAAACCCTCCTCAATCACCTATTTGTGCAATCAGTTTCAAGCTGGGTCACTTGTAGTAGACAGCATAAACATTGTTTCAAAGAAGGATGAGCTCCCCAGCTGCGCGGGGTAAGGCCAGGGTGCAGGCAGCCTTAACTGCACAGATCCACCTGGCCCAGGTCATGTTCTTCCTGGGCAGCCCTCTTCTGGTGACTGTCTAAGCCAGATGCAGGGCAGCCTTGGTGAACAGTATTCATTCCAGAGCTTTCCACCAGGGCGGACAGGCTTTGTTGGGCCTGCCTCACAGTCCAAATTCTCCCTCTGTCCAATCCTGCCCTTTCTCCTTCCTTTTAGGTGTTGATCTCTGTTTAAAATATTGTATCCCAACTGTGCCTCTGCGTCTTCCTCCAGGGAACCTAATCTGTGACAGTAAACATACTGACAGTACAGTGGGCTTATAGAGAGTCCTGCTGTAGCAGCAGGGACATCTCCCTGTTTGTCTTTCTACCAGAAGGACAGCAGCAGAGTAAGTAACAGCCTCACTCCCCTCTCCTGTCTATTCTCCCACTGTTAGGCTCAAGGCAGAGAAAGTTCTCAGAGTTGGGGACCCCTCCTTTGTCACAGGCATGTCACGGACACAGTGAATGTTCAAAAACTGGCTTTTTGACCCTTTTTGCACCATGGCTTGCTTTCTGCTGGAACCCAGACTCCCCAGTAATGTTCAAGAGCAATTTAAGGAACTTACTCCAACCACGATCTGAGCCAGAGGGTGTGCACCACAAGCATTTCCACCTGCAACTGGTATGAAATGCTCTTGAAATATTCCCTAGACCTCCTCCTCCTCTTCCTCCTAGAGATGAGGACCTTTCCATTCCTGGGTGACGCAGTTGCTTTGTTTTGCTTAGCGCAGGGGTTTCAGTACAGGCAAAGGGAAGGATGTCAACATCAATGATTTTATTCCATTTTATTCTCTGAAAGTGTACTCCAAAGATGTGTCTTTTCTATTTTTTTCATGGTACTAAATGGTATTTCTCAAGATTTGTTTGCAAAGGGGAAAGAATGAGGAAAAGGGGAGACTCTGTGGCTCCCCCTTCTCCCAGCCTCTCCCCAGTTCAACCCGGCATCGCCACTTTTGTTTTCTTTGCACGGCTGTGGCTCACTTGTTCTGTCATCTCACAGATGAGAAGCTGAAGGTCCAGATACGACAAGCAGCTTGTCCAAGGTCTCTGAACAAATCCATGTCAGAGCCAGGAATAAGTGCAGGTCTTCTTGTTCTCTCTGCTCCTCATAGCCCGGTGTGATTTTTCCTTATGGATTTGCCACCGGAAAATGGCAGCGTGTTCAAACACAAAGGAGTAGAAGGTGGGGAGGAACACTGCTACATCTTGTGGATAGACGGGTTGTGTTTTGATTACAAGTGTAGGATTTTCTGATCCTATTTAAAATCACATGCTAGCATCACCACTTTATCAGTAAGAATATGATTTATTTTCCTTTGGACTTTTAGCACCAATTTCAAGCTTGGCGTAGAATAGCTTCTCAGTAAATGCTTGTCTATGGATGAATAAATGAATTTTTTAAAATCCTTAATACCAGCAGCGCAGAGCTAGAGCAGCCACATTCATTGTCCTACTTTAAGGGTAGCTCTTGTCTCAGCAGATGCCTGATGTTTTAAGTGGGCAGTGGGGAAAGATCCAAATTACACTGCTAACAGGTCACTGGATCTGATGAAACAGGGTTGGGTGGGGGTGAACATTAGATGTAGGTTGCCATTAATGCAAGTAATCATGCGATGTGATGTATTTCTTCCCGAGACTGTAGCTTAAATCCCAATTACCTTCTGGTGACAAATGAACTCGCCGAGTAATTCATTTTGACTGTTGGAGCTCCCACCTTCTGTGTTACCCTCGCATGGGGAAGGTGTATGACAAATTTCCAGATTTAATTTTAGTGCTTGGGAGCCCAAGTGGCACAATTACCACATCAAGAGTGATGGCAGAATATTAACATGAGGAGTTCATACGAAGCTTAGTTTTAACTAAGGATTCTCAACCTCATACTCTTGCAAGCAATGTGGAGCTACAACTGGTCCCAGGCACCTACACCTTGGAAGTTTTTCTCCTCTAGCTCCATGCTGATCCCTCCCGTGCAAAAGGCCTCTGAGTCCTGCTAACTGTATCTCCAGCATATTTCTTGAATTCCTCACTTTTTCCCATTCCCCACCATCTCTCATGTTGACTATTAAGAGCAGTATGCATAAAGATTAAGGGCACAGATTCTATGGTCCTTTAGTAAGAGCTCAACTCATGCCTCTGTCTTGCCCTTCCTATGTACCATGGCCAAGTTGCTTAGATGCTGCTATAGGATTGTCCTGAGTATTAACATGATTATAAAAATAATAATGGCTGATAGTAAATGCACAATTGATTATAACTTTTATATTAGCATTAGCATCCTAATCTGGTTCCTGTTCAGTGACCTTCCAATCCACGGATCTGCAAACATTTCCTATGAAGGGCCAGAAAGTAAATATGTAGGTTTTGTGGGCCTCACAGTTTCTGTTGCAACTACTCAATTCTGCCATTGTAGCAAAAGCAGCTATAGACAATAAGTACACAAATGAATGTGGCTGTGTTCCAACGAAGTTTGATTTAGGAACTCTGAAATTTGAATTTCATATAATTTTCATGTGTCATGAAAAATTATTCTTTTGATTTATTTTACCACTCGAAAATGTAAAAACCACTCTTAACTTGCATACGGTACAAAGACAGATGGCAAGCCAGATTTGCTCTTGGGCTGTAGTTTGCTGATGCTGGTTCTGATCTATTGCCACCTCTATAGCCAGTCTAATCTTTCTGAAAGATCCCTCAGATCCTGTTTTTTCCCTCTTCTCAAAACCTTCGATGACTCTGTATTGCCTAAAATCAAAAGGAATCAGTCCAGCATAGAAAGCACTTTGAGGTCATGGCCCTGGCAACTTCTGTATCACAGCCCAAACCTCCCAATCTTCCAAACAGGGTCTTTCCAAGTTTTTATGTCATGTTCCCGAAGTGTTATACTCTTTTCATAAGTGTATGAGCTTAATCCATTTATCTGGGATAAAAGAAGTGGAGGGCAACCAAAGGCTTTCAGAAGGGGCTGTTTTAGCAGGCCAGCTTCCCCAGGACAAAGAAGTCCATTCACACCTGCGGGGTCTGAGGATGCTGAGGAAATCCTTCCTGAACTGCTCTAATAACTGCTCTCCCTAACTTGCTGTCATGTACCAAATTGTCCATTCATTAAATCTCATTTCATCCTCACAAAGACATCATGATGAAAATGTATACCCATTTTGTAGCCAAGGAAATTCATTCACAGAGAGGTTATGTAACTGGCCCAAGGGCGCACAGCTAGTATGTGTAACAGTAGAGCCAGGACTTGAATTCCGGCATTGAGAATCAGGAAACATTACATTGTACTATCTTCTTGATTATTTTCTTGCATGACAGCTGGTGACCTTCTGAGAGGAGCTTCTTCAAATGACAAAAATAAACGTTCCATTATGTGCAAGAATGTGTATAGGCATATGTAATACTTTCCCCCTAAGTTAAATTTCCCCTTTCTGTCAAACTCAATGATAACAGAAGGAACACAAGATACCTTATTTACAATTGCAAAACCATACTGTTCCCTAATCTACACAGACAGTCTTGAAAGTGAGCCCAGACCTGGAAGAGATGCTGCTTTGAATGTATACTAATCCACAGTGAAGGACTTATCATATTAAAACATTTCCCATCTCCCTGCATTATCATCACCAGAGGACACGTTTTAGGCAGAAAGGGAAAAGCTGCTAAAATGAATTAGTTGCCTCGTTTTCCAGCAGAGAGAGGTGAGACCTCATGAATGTAATGTTGCATGACGTGAAATGGCCAACTTCCTTTAACAAGACTGATTTGAGCGGAACCGGCACGGTGGTGGGGAGGCGTGCGGCACCTCTCTCCTCTGGACCTTGAGACTTCTGAGAAGAGCTCCGTGGCAGAGCACGCATGGAAGACAAATGCCCGAGGCTGTCTGTCTTCGGCTGCCTGACCCCTGTCAAAGCAGGCAGCCGGATGCAGCAGAACGTTGTCCACAGACGAGAAGTCATATACTTTCCTTCCACACGCAGGTTTGTCCTTGGCTCGCTCTGTGATTTTGAACAAATCACTTCAATTCTCTGCTTTGTGTCTGGGGCATAACCAACTTTCCATCCTCAGATTTCCACTTTTTTTTTGCAGAGAGAGCAGCACTGCAGTACAGTGGTTAAGAGCTCGAACCGTGAAGGCAAGCCATTGTGTTTGGATATTGCATCTGTCACTCATTGCTGAGTGACATGGGGCCAGCTATTTAGCTTCCTCATGCCTCGGTTTCCTCATCTGCAAAATGAGAATGATAAGAGCAGTACCTCCCTCACAGGGTGTAGCAAGGATTTGGTGACCTAATCTCCGTAAAGCTTTTACCACACTTCTAGCACATGCTAAGCACATAATAAATGATGATTGTAATTGTCACAGTCTTCTGTGAGACTAATTAGACAGTAATAACTAATATTTGTATGACTCATTATAATTTTCTATATAAATCAATCACATTTAATCTTCATGAAAACCCCAAGCAATAGAAAGGTATGTTTACTCCTGATTCAGATAAGAAATTTAGGAACCAGAGCGCTTAAGTAACCGATCTAAGGCTATATAAATTGTTATTGTAGGTTATTGACTGAACAAAGTACTCTTTCCTGTGTTCTTTCCACAATCTGTAAGCTGTAACCTCTTTTCTACATGTAAAGAATGATTACTATCACTGAAGAATCAGGAATCTCTGACTTCCCTCATGTTCTGGTGTTGTAGGTCTTCCCATATTTGCTGTTATATTGAATTAAAAATACTTTGAGGCTTCCACTGAAGGTAAGGATAGTGTTGTTCTAAGTGGCCAAGATATCCCTCTGTTTCAACCAAGATCAGATTAAATGTGTTGAGGACGACCATAAAGAGAAATAGGGGAAGTATTACTAATATCTTGAGTTGCAAAGCAGGATTGTATGGCAAGACGATAGGTTTGTAAACCAGATTATTGTCTTCAGGGAGAAATTCCCAAGTGCCTTTCTTCTCCCCTTTTAACCCATCTGGGGCTGAGCCTCAGGGACCCATTTCTTAGCATGTGATAGGAAAGCACAAGAGTAGCTGCTCCTTGGTAGGAGGATCTATTATACAATTCAGGAGAAGTAAAGAAAAAGCCTCTTTTCTAACCCTCAGGGTTGTTTGGAAAGAAGAGAGAAAGAAACAAGGCAGGCAGATGTGTTCATGTATTCCCCTCTCCAAGCCAAAGCCAGAAGCTGCAATGGATAAATACAGGTATATCAACGGCACAGCCTTCTTACTCCTATTTATTTCTTAGGACTGTAGAAAGAGAAAACCTTTTGGGCTACCCCCACGAGCCTGCAGTGGGGCACAGTATCATCAGGTGGACAGATGCAGAAGGGGAAGCCAGCATCCACACCACTGAGCCCACAGGCAGAGAACATAACAGGCTCAGGAGGGACCACTGACCCGCAGGCTGGGTGCAGGATTGGACAGAGATCAAGTGCAGACCAAGCTGAGGGAGAGACCAGACCATGAGTCACGCCGACCACAAGGAGAGGAGAGCAGCAGAACCAAGCAGTCAAGGATCATGGCCCCAGAGACCAAAATGGTAGAGGCTGCTATGCCCAAAGACCCAGCTCCCCATTGCTCTCGGGAGCGCATCTCAGCCACAGCCTCCCCCCAGATGCATCTGGATGCTATATTAAGGCAGGAGCCCAGGAAGAGAGAGACCATCCAAGAAATGGAACGTTATTATTTTTTAAATCAGAGACACTGAGCACCACCTAAAAAAGCTTATATGATAGAACTGGAATGAACATAAAATGAATTGAACATTTAGTTTCGCTTAGATTTTATTTTCCCTGCCAACTATCATATGAGAGTTTGAGAGGGAGCCCAGATTAGACTTGGAAAAAAATAAATAAATTACATTTTATCTACATGAATTCTAAAGTGAGTTAAATTTACCACAAGCATGCATATATAGATATATGTAGATATGTAGATATATGATACCTTATTTTATATAGCTCTTTATAGTTTTAAAAGCACTTTATATATTAATGACATTTGATTCTTACAATATCATTTTGATGTTGGCAGAGTGTGAGTTATTTTTCCCATTATACTGACTAAGAAACTGAGGGCAAATTATTTCCCCAGGATGACAGTTTTAAGTGATTGAAAGGATTGGACTTAAATTTATCTTCTAAATCTGAAACTAGTATTTCCCCCATTACATCATATTGTTGAGATACACGTGTACGTTATATCTATCCAAGCGTTATGTTCCATGGTTGGTTATATTTTGAAGAATATAAGTAAAAGAAAATGTCATTAAGACTATATGTAAAGGGAAAAGTAATTCAGAAATGTTTTTCTAGGACTCTATAATACTGTGAATTCTAAAAATGAGGAAAATATAGGATAAATTTAAAATAATCACACTTCTTTGGTACTTGAGATCTTCCTATGATCTGTCTTCTACCTGTGTATCCATTTCTGTGCTCTTTTGCCTAGAAGTTTCCTCTCCTCAAAGCTGCTTCCCCTGTCACCCAGGAGATTTCTTTAATCCATCATTTTCTAAACCACATTTTGTAAAACACTCATTCCCTGGGATGTAAATAGGTGTAACAAGGAAAAAGAGTTCTCATGGTTAAGTAAGTTTGGAAAACACTGAGTTAAACGCATTAAATAATCTTTACCAACAAATTTGTCAGATGCTTTGATGTAATAAAGGAGGTTTATGACTCCTAGAGGGAGATAAAATGTATTGCATTTCCCATCTTATTTAACCATGACACCATTTTTGTCAGTCGTATCTGTAGTATTTGTGTTCTTTAAAGCACATGTTAACACCAGCCCCTTAATCACTAACTGACGGATGGGAGAGAGTTTGGGCTATGGCATGGGTCATTCCATTGACCATTAAGGTTGATTCAGCTGAGCGGATGGATGGATGGTTACATCCTGGTGCTACATGCTCCAGCAAACAATGTGATCTTCCCATGAGGACCTTTATTAGGTGAAATGACTGTGGTCTCCTGAGATCCTGATTCCTTCAGGAGCACTTCTTGTCATAATTCGATATCTATGGCCATCAGTCATGCTGGGAGGAAACTAGGTCTAGATGAGAAGAGTGCTAGGGAAACTAGTTTCACTCATTAAAGCAACAAATATTTTTGAACAGCTACCAGGAGCCAGACATTGTGCTGTGCACTAGCAATATAGTCACTGTTCTCCAAGTCCTCACAATCTAGGGGGTGGGGGATTGAGAAACAACACATGGAAAGACCAGAATGATAAACCAGTGCAGCATTATGTAAGAGGCCTGTGCTTAGGTGCAAGGGAGGCATAGGGCAAGGAGTACCTTAGTCTGCTCAAAGGGGTCAGGGAAGGCTTTAGAGAGGAAGTGGTACCAAGGCTGGGTCTTATAGAATGAGTACTATTTTTACTTGGTGAAAATATAGGGCATCCCAAGAAGAGAGAAGAGCATTTGCTAAAGTAGAGAACTCTGAAAGAACATGGCACTATCAGAAAACAAAGAGTTGCACAAAATGGGTGAAATTCAGGCACTGAGGGATGAAATGGGCTACATAATGCCAGTGAGACAGGTAGAAGCCACATTCTGATGAGGCTTATGCCCATGCCAAGGAGTTTTAAGTTCATCATGTCAGCAATTAGGATCCATCTACTATTTTCCTAGGCAGTTCTGAGTCTCTTCCTTCTGTACTCACATGGACAAAAAGTTGGACTGTGATAGGAGCAACCAGCAATGCAGGTTGCGCATGTTTCTGGGGGTAGGAGGAACTAGGATCCAACCAGTCCAAGGGAACCCATCTTGCATTTGGAACACAGTAGCAGGATTCTTCCAGGCCAGAGGTAAGATCTGTGGTTTAAGGAGGATCCTTCACTGTGGGGCAATATCAGTGAGGGGCATCAGGCTCCCAGCATAGCAGCCAAAAATTAGGCCATGTCCCACTGCTATTGCAGCATCAGAAACTGATCAGGGCACCAAGACAGATGCTGCACTCCATCAGCTGAGCAAATACTCTGCAAATTCAGAAATAGGCTGCTGGTCGTGGGATGCCCTTAGCACAGGAAAACTTATTCCAAAAGCCACTTCCTTGTGAGCTTGAACCCTCTTACTAAAAGCCTAATGATTTATAACCATTATCTCATTTAATCCTCACAGCAACTGCCAAAAGTGGTTTTGCTATCCTTTCCTTACAGAAAAGGAAGATCATCCTTTGAGGCATAGTGAAACTTGCCCACATGTACACTGGGAGTTACTATTTAAGCCAGAACTTTAACTCTAGTCTGTCTTACTGTGAAGTCTGATATAGCTCAACTACCATGCCACACTGGCTTCCTGTTCTAATTGCCTGCCTCTCTGCAGCCTTGGCCAATGTTGGCTGAAGGATGAGCTGGGAATCCTCTTGAAGTTCCTCAGTGCCAGCAACACAGTGGGACTGGAGCAAATCATGGCCCACTGTATCTACTAACTTTGTCACTCAAGGACTACTTGTCTCTTCTTCATGACCTTCTGTTCACTTCCATGTGAAATGTCATCTGGATTAAGATTCCTATGATACCTTCATCTGAAGAACTCAACACATTATGAAAAAATCATCTTATTAATCTGCAGCCATTCATTTGAGGAGTCAGTAGTCATTCCTAGTCCCTTAATTCCAGGTACCCAAGGTAAGAGGACTAATTTACAAGGTCATAGAAGAAGTTCTTCATCAATCTGGGGACTTCAAGATCCCCAGCTAGGAAGAATATCCTGTTCATTTATTTTCTCTACCTACTTGAAGCTGTGCACTCAAACCTATACCTTGGGGCTCTAGCCTAGTTATTATGTTTGAATTACTAAAATTCCTTAATGAATCCATCAGCAAATTCTAACCAAATACTAAGTTCAGATTGTCAGCCTAACACCAACTTTATATAAGACCCTTCCCCACCTGGAACCTTAACTTCCTCATCTACCAAGTGAGGAGATTAGTTTTGTGATCTTTAGAATCCTTTTCAACAGTGTGATTCATGCCCATTTTACAGATGATGAGATCGAAAGTCATAAGGTTAATGATTCAGCTAGTAAATTTCAGAAATGTAGTTCTAGCCAATTGGCAAGGTGTTATTCTCAAAGAAATCAGTTGTTTAAAGATATTTATTGGGCACGTATTATATGCCAGGCCTTGTGCAGGGCACTGGGGTCCATAAGTAAAAAGAAACCATCCCTGCTGAACAGACAGGTGTTGATATATTACAGGAGATAGATACAAAACAAAATTCCAACGTGATATGAGAGGAGTTATAAGGAAAGCACGAATGAGGTTTCACACGAGCGGAGAGAAAACAGTGGCTCCCTGAGCCCAGGATGTCTAAGAAAACTTAACACAAAGGAGACACCTCAGCTGGGGAGGAAGAATTGACTCGTGAATTGATTGACTTGACCAATAACCGGTTACTCTTTAGGAGCTTGAAGGAAAAGACATTCTGAATTTACTTAACTGCTTCTGGAATCTTAAAAAAAAGTAGTTAGCAAATAGAGTCTTAGGGTCTGCCCCGTGGAAAAAGATCTGTAAAGGATCATATAAAAGGACAAATAGAAAGAGGAGGTCCTCAAAGATACAGGGACATAGACCTGTAATGCCTGCCTGCGTCTAGCAATAAACATGGCTAGCACAAAGTAAGTAAATGTGTCTGACAAGAACAAGAGGAAATAAGAGGGGAAAGCATTGAAAATAACAGGAACCCGCACATTGTCCAAGCTATCCAAAAAGCCTGGTGAGGTTAGAGTGATTTTAAGAGACAAACCCAAATTGATAAGGGAATGTCAAGAAGAGAATAATGAGGAAGAGGACAGTAGGGACGGGGATAAACAACCTGTTTTTCAAGTCCGCATTCAGTAAGTCCTCAACAGAAGGGTTGGGAGGGCCTCAGAGGCAAGCCTGGTGATCTACGGACAAGGGAAAGAAGACATTCCTTTAAAAAATTAAGTCTTTGCCTCAGTGAGTGCTAACAGAAGAGACTGGGCAATGAATGCTGGAAGTGAGCATAAATCCCCTTCTAGAGGAGAGAGAGCAGCACTTGGAGGAAATAAAGGCGAATGCTGACAAGACGAGGTTGATTAAGGAGCAGGCGTGCTCAGAGATGGAGCGAGTGATGGATTGGCATGTCTCGAAAGGCACATTCCGAGTTGGATGATGTCTGAGCGTCTCTGGACTGTCGGGGGGAGGAAAAGGTGAGGAGTGGGAGCCCAGGTCTCCTGCACACAAGGAGCTGTCTTGCTTTTGGATGTGCAGGAGATGGGGAACTGGTATTTGTTAAAAACAAACTGCCTGCTGGGTACTGTGATCGGGGCTCTTACGTAGCTTGTCTCTTTAATTTCTCATCTTACTCTGCAAGGTGAGTGTTGTCATCAGAAGACTCAGGGTTAGAGAGGTTAAATAACCTGTCCAAACTCACATGGTAAGTAGCAGACCCAGGATTTCAACTCCAGTCTGTGTGATTATAAGATCTATAGATGCTTTTCATGTCATTCCGATGAAATAGGCATATCCCTTTACATTTTTGTAATGGATATGTCTAGCCTAGTGACTGGCAGGAGATCAAATAATGGTAGCTAGTAAAACCAGAAGTAGGAATAGAAAAGGGAGGAGGAGGAGGAGGATCTGTGTGTAAAATGATCAGAACACCTATCGCAGAGAGCTGCTGTGAGAAACGAGGTGATACATGTCAGGTTTCCTCACAGGGCCTGGGGCATAGTGGGAATCCCAAACCGAGGGGCCCTTCCTTAGCGCCAGACACCTCGTGTCATATTTCTCTGTAAGTTTTCTGTATGTTTGAACTCCTCTAACAGGCTATAAGCTACCTGAGGGTAGAAATTTGCCTAATTAATCTATATTTCTCACCGAATTTCACACATAAAACATTCCAGTAGGTTTATTGAATGTAGGTAAGGGCAGATGAATACAGATCGGGACTATACAGTATAAAAATGTCATATTTCCCTTTGCAATTGCTATTGTCATTAAGGGTATTTTCTTAATTCCTAATAGCACATCTACCATGTGTTAAACACACATGTATGTGTGAATGCACGCACGTGTGAGCATGTGTGTATGTGTGTGTACTAGTGTACTGGGTGATTTATATACATATATAACCAGTTTGTTGAGGAATCCAAACTCAGTGATGCATAAACCTGACTATTTTCCCCATTCGCTGCTTGCAACACAACTGTAAAATCTCCTTTTCTCGTTCCTTAACGATATCTTGGGCAGAATCCATAAACTTTTAATCATTTTCTGGTATTCAGTGTTCATCCAGTATATAATTCCAATCTCACATTGGACTTCACATCTGGTCTGGCCAGAATTATGACTTAGGGATGGCAGGAGAAAGTTGCTCCGGGCTGGTTCTGGGTACTTCTACCTGCCTTTCCGATGCTCGCCTCCTCTGATACTGGGGGCTGGAGGGCAATCGGGCAGGAAGGCAAATATCACCTTCCTACCAGCCCATGAGAATTGCCCCCACCTCTTGGCTGGTCGTTGCTGCCTCCGTGCTAACCCTTCACTGTCTGTAGGCATCTCCTGTTAGGCCTGTAGGCAAATGCTGGCCTCTGGTAGGGTACACATGTGGGGTTCTTGAGAGGGACCAAGGTGCTAGACTCAGCACTGCTTGGCCTCTGGCACCCCACACCCTAGCAGGCCACACCAAAGATTCTTGCTGGTGAGAACCCTCGCCGGGCAAGAAACCTTCTGGGTCAGCAGTCAAGTCAGCTTAAGCCTCCCTGACTTTCTATGACCTTTGACCCACAGGAAATCACTCATCCCTGCTACATCAAACCATGAGAGTAAGAGCTGTGCCTGAATGTTTGTGTCCCCCCAAAATGTATATGTTGAATCCCTACTTCCCAATGTGATGGTGTTTGGAGACAGGGCCTTTGGGAGGTGATTAGGTTATGAGGGTAGAGCTGCCATGATAGGTTAGTGCTGTCCTAGGAAGAGACACCAGGGAGCCAGCTTCCCCTTTCTCTGCTCCCTGCCATGTGGGAACACAGCGAGAAGACAGACATCCGCAGACCAGGAAGAGGGTCCTCACCAGAACCCAACCATGCCGGCACCCTGATCTGGGACTTCCAGCCTCCAAAACCATGAGAAATACATTTCTGTTGTTGGAGCCACCCAGGCTATGCTATCCTGTTATAGCAACCTCCCCTGACCAAGACGGGCTGATTCAGGGCCGTGCCCTCTCCCTTCCTACCATCTCTCCCCCGTTCCCTTCTGCCTCTTCTCACACGGGCCCAAGAAGCAGCTCGGCCAGTCTGCTATATAAATAGTTACCTGAACAGAGAGGATCGGGACTTCTCCCTTGCGCGCACCCCAGTCTCTCTGAGGAATCTTCCTGCCACCTCTTCTTCTTTGCCCTGGGCACAGCTGGTGGTTTATGGAGGTGAAGGAAAAGCCTCTGCACTAAGCCTTCTACCTTTCCAAGGGCCCCAGTATCCTCTTCCTCAGCCCTCCCCTCCAAGATTTTTATTTTGTTTTGTTTGTTCTAACAAGCGTGCCCATCCCCCAGACAGTGTGCACCGCATCCATTAGGTGTGAATTTACCCATCCCCCCACCTGCCCGACACACTATGAATGTTACTTCTGATATGTGCACATTACTGTTGATCGATTAGTACTAATGTACTGGTGAGTACATGTGGTGTTTGTTTTTCCGTTCTTGTGATACCTCACTTAGGAGAATGGGCTCCAGTTCTATCCGGAATAATACAATAAGTAGTTCACCATTTTTTAAGACTGAGTAATACTCCATGGTATACATATACCACATTTTATTAATCCACTCATGTATTGATGGACACTTGGATTGTTTTCACATCTTTGCAATTGTGAATTGTGCTGCTATAAACATACTAGTGATCCATTTTGAATTAATTTTTGTGTATGATGTGAGGTTGTTGTCATTTTTTCCTTTGCATATGGGCGTCCAATTGTCTCAGTACCATTTGAAAAGACTGTTCTTTCTCCACTGAACTGTCATAGTACATTGTAAAAAAAATCAACTGACTATATATGTGCAGGTCTATCTTGGACTCTATTCTGTTCTATTGATGTATTTGTCTATGTGTATGGCAATACTGTGCTATCATCACTGTCTTGATTATCGTAGTTTCATAGTAAGTCTTGAAATCAAATACCATAAATTCACCAACTTTGTTCTTTTTCAAAATTGTTTTGCCTGTATTAAGTATTTAAATTTGCATATAAACTTTATAATTAGCCTATCAGTTTCTTTTAAAAAATGTGTACTAAGATTTTCATTGGGGTTGTATTGAAATTATAGACCAATTTGGGGATAGTTGATATATTAATATATTGAGTTTTCTAATTCACTAATATATTTTATCTTTCCATTTATTTAAGTCTTTTTTAAATTCTCTCATCGAGTTTTTTTGGGGGGAGCTGCACACAAATTTGCATTATTCTTGTTAGATTTATCCCTAAGTATTTCATGTTTTTTTAATGCTACTATGGAAGATTAGCTTACTGAAGAAAACAGTAATGGTATTTTATTCCTAGGATTTTCCCCAGACTCCATCCATGCCCCACAGTTGTTAAGGTGGGGGCTTTGCTATCAGTCAGAGCTATCTCTAAACTCTAGCACCACCAGAATGGGATGCAGCACCCTATAGTTTTTTAGAGCACAGATTCTAGAGTCAGACTCCCTGGGTTTGAAGCCTTGCTCAACCACTTACTAGCTTTATAACCCTAGGTTCTCCAGGGTTCAGTTTCTTCATCTGTTAATGGGCATAATAATAATAACAATACCTGCCAGTAAAACTATCTTATAGGGTTCTTAAAAGGATCCAATGAACAATGTCAAGCAATGTCAAGCACATAAAAATAACTCAAACCTGTTAGCTTTCATTATTTCTTACTAGTTTTCTGACCTTGGACAAGCCGATTTTGATAAGCCCCCACCTCCACATTCATAAATTAGGAATTATTGATAGAATTATGTTGAGGATTAAATTAAAATGAAGACATTAAAACAGTGCCCAATGCTGAGCATATTGTAAACTCTTATTGATGTTAGCTATTAATATTAATAGTATCTATATTGGTGTATTGATTTACATATGCAAGCATACCTCTGAGATATTGTGGGTTTGGTTCAAGACTACCACAATAAACTAAATATCACAATAAAACAAGTCACATAAATTTTTTGGCTTCCCAGTACATAAAAAAGTTATGTTTACACTATATTATAGTCTATTAAGTGTGCAATAGCATTATGTGTTTAAAAAGTACATACCTTAACTAAAAATACTTTATTGCTAAAAAGTGCTAACGATCATGTGAGCCTGCAGTGACTTGTAATTTTTTTTCTGGTATAAGGTCTTGTTTCAATGTTGATGGCTGCTGATCCATCAGGGTGGTGGTTGCTGAAGTTTGGGGTGGCTGCGGCACCCCAAATTTCTTAAAATGAGACAGCAATGAAGTTTGCTGCATGGATTGACTCTTCCTTTTACAAAAGATTTCTCTGTGGCATGTGATGCTGTTTCATAGCATTTTACCCACAATAAAACTAATTTCAAAATTGAAATCAATTCTCTCAAACCCTGCCACTGCTATTATCAACTAACTTTTTGTAATATTCTAAATCCTTTGTTTGCATTTCAGTAATATTTGCAGCCGCTTCACCAGGAGTAGATTCCATCTCAAGAAACCACTTTCTTTGTTTATCAGTAAGAAGCAACTCCTCATCTGTTAAAGCTTCATCATGAGACTTCAACAATTCAATCACATCTTCAGGCTCCACTTCTAATTCTAGTTCTCTTGCTGTTTCCACCACATTTGCAGTTACTGCCTCCTCTGAAGTCTTGAATCCCTCAAAGTCATCCATGAAGGTTGGAATCAATTTCATCAAATCCTGTTAATGTTGATATTTTGACCTTCTCCCATGAATCATGACTATTTTTCATGGCATCTACGATAGTAAATCCAGAAGATTTTCAGATTACTTTGCCCAGATCCATCATAGGAATCACTATCTATGCCAGCTACAGCCCTAGGACATGTATTTCTTAAATAATAAGACTTGAAAGCTAAAATGACTCCTTGAGCCATGGGCTGCAGAACAAATGTTGCATTAGTGGACATGAAGACAACGTTGATCTTGTGCATGTCCATTACGGCTCTTGGGTGATTAGATACATTGTAAACAAACAGTGATATTTTGAGATGAATCTTTTTTTCTGAGCAGTAGATCTCAATGGTGGGCTTAAAATATTCAGTAAACCATGCTGTCAACAGATGTGCTGTCATTCAGGCTTTGTTGTTCTATTTCTAAAGTATAGACAGAGTAGATTTAGGGTAATTCTGAAGGGCCCTAGGATTTTTAGCATGGTAAATGAGCAATGGCTTCAACTTAAAATCACCAGCTACATTAGCCCCTAACAAGAGAGTCAGCCTATCCTTTGAACCTTTGAAATCAGGCATTGACTTTTTCTCTCTAGCTATGAGTCCTAAATGACATCTTCTTCTAACATAAGGCTGTTCCACCTATGCTCAAAATCTGTTGTTTAGTATAGCCACCTTTATCAATGATCTTAGATCTTCTGGATAACCTGCAGTGACTTCTACATCAGCACTTACTGCTTCACCTTGCACTTTCATGTTGTGGAAATGGCTTTTTTCCTTAAACCTCATGAACCAACCTCTGCTAGCTTCCAACTTTTCTTCTGCAGCTTCCTTGCCTCTCTCAGCCTTCATAGAATTAAAGAATTAGGGCCTTGCTCTGGATTAGGCTTTGGCTTAAAGGAATGTTGTGACTGGTTTGATCTTCTATCCAGACCACTAAAACTTTCTCTATATCACCAATAAGGCTCTTTCACTTTTTCAACATTCATGTGTTCCCTAGAATAGCACTTTTAATTTCTTTTAGGAGGCCAGGCACGGTGGCTCATGCCTGTAATGCTAGCACTCTGGGAGGCCGAGGCGGGCAGATCGCTCAAGGTCAGGAGTTCGACACCAGCCTGAGCAAGAGCAAGACCTCATCTCTACTATAAATAGAAATTAATTGGACAACTAAAAATATATAGAAAAAAATAACTGGGCATGGTGGGCACATACCTGTAGTTCCTGCCAATCGGGAGGCTGAGGCAGGAGGATTGCCTGAGCCCAGGAGTTTGAGGTTGCTGTGAGCTAGGCTGACGCCCCAATAGTCTAGCCCGGGCAATAGAGTGAGACTCAAAAAAAAATTTCTTTTAGGAACTTTTCTTTATTCACCACTTGACTAACTGTTTGGCACAAGAGACCTAGTTTTGAGCCTATCTCAGCTTTCAACATGCCTACCTCACTAAACTTAATCATTTCTAGCTTTTGGTTTAAAGTGAGGGATGAGTGAGTCTTCCTTTCACTTGAACACTTAGAGGCCGTTGTAGGGTTTTTAATTGGCCTAACTTAAATATTGTTGTGTCTCAGGAAATAGGAAGGCCCAAGGAGAAGGAGAGAGATGAGGAAATGGCCAGTTGGAGGAGCTGTGTGAACACACAACATTATTGATTAAGTCTGCCGCCTTATCTGGGCATTGGTTCGTGGCACCCCAAAACAATTATAATATTATAGTAACATCAAAGATCATGGATTACAGGTCACTTTAACAGATATAATAATAATTAAAGTCTGAAATATTATGAGAATTGCCACTGATGACACAAAGACATGAAGTAGGCACGTGCTATTGGAAAAATGGCATCACTAGACTTGCCTGGCACGGGTTACGACAAATCTTCAATTTGTTAAAAAAAAAAAAAAATGCAGTATTTGCAAAGTGCAATAAAGTGAAGTGCAATAAAATGAGGTGTGCCTTATTGACATTGAGCAAATGAATATTTAAAAAATAAAATGCTCACTGAACAATGAATAACAGCCTTACAGAAAAACTTGTAGGGAAAATTCAATAGTTACAGAAGTGGTTGCTACATTATTTATTAACAGGTGATGCACAAACCGACTTTTTGAAATCTTGCTGTTTTCAACCATTTATGCTAAATGGTTTTTTGTGGTTGTCCAGAATATTCCCTGTCTTCCTATGTTGTTTCTAAACACCATTGCAGATGATGATGTTCAAGCTACAAACTAAAGTCAATCTGTTTATTGTAATGACTTCCAGTTACATATACCCAGTTACCACTGTCATGAAAGCAGTAGCTGCCAATACTGAGTAGCAACATGACATTAGGTGTTCAATGTGTACAGCTTCAAACCACAACCTAGGAAAAACTTAAAAGTGCCCAAGATAGTACCTTTTATTTTTAACTCTTGTCCTACTTTCTGTAAAACAAAACAAAACAAAAAGCTTTGCCAACTTACCAATGTTGAACAAGAGAGGGACAGGAGGTTCTTGAATATGTAAGTACTAATTGAGCATTTTGGGTTATAGCGTGATATTGGCATAGATGGTTACATAATCTCTAGGGAAATTAGCCAGTTTAATTCCACAAATGTTTAGTAAGTGTGTTTGCACAGATCTAGCCACTATACCTAGTATGGGAAATCACAACTCAGTGATGTTTAACAGGAAACAGTAGATCAAGACTTAAGCCACAGATTTGAATGTCAAGCTGTTGTAAGACTCACAAAGCTGTGCATCTTTGGCTAAGTTCTCTGCCCGCTGTTTTCCTGTTCTTCATCTATAAAATATGGCACCAGGGCAAGGAGGTTGACTAGAACTTGATGATCCTGATTTTATTATCTAATTTTAAGACCTATCCTCTGCCTTCAAGCTTGTTGCATTCTAATTGGAAGAAAAGTAGCCTACTGGAAAAGGTACATAATTATCCTAAGTGTTACTTGAGTAGGAGTTGGATTAATAACTTCAAGGTGGTAAAATTGTACATTATTGGGGAAATGAATTAAATTAACATTGCAGACTGTTTTCTCATCTATAAAACAGGTTAATTATATTATAATTGCTTTGCAGTATGAAAAATTAATGAGTTAATATTTTTCAAACTTCTAGAATATTGAAAATATATTGAAAGTTAGTGGCTTGCCCTTTTGGACTTAGCATCTACTTAAACCTCCCAATATTTTCTGTTTTGACGTAATAAGGAAAACTGTGCTTTGGAGACATTTAGATCATAAATCTGCCCCAGAGGGTAAAGATCTAAATAAGTTTACTGTCATCAAGGGAACAAATTATCTATTATTTTTAATATAAACAACTTAATCAGCACCAAACCACGTACTATACTTATGTTTTTTCTTTCTCAATCATTTTAACCAGATGCAAAGACCCAGTTTGATACCTGTTCCATATGGGGATCTGTTAAAAAGCTTTGCAATCATTTTGACCTGTGTTTAAATCTCATCTCTTCTATTTACATAACCGTGTCATTTAGGTAAATGTCTTATTTTCTGTGAGCTTCAGTTTCTCCATCTGTAAAATGGAAGTGATTCCACTTTACAGGTTTTTCTTGTGAGGTTTAAGAGATCAAGTAGGTAAAGCCTTTAGCAGAATGCCAGAAATAAAAAGGGTGTCTCCGGATAATAGCTATTGTTAGGTTTAGTTCCTACCCCTGTGAAGTAGAGGCAGGGTTTATGAGAGTTGTTTTCTTGTCATGTGTTATTTCACTGGCTATAATATTAGATTCTTTAAGTAACTTAAATAGAAGTAGCCTAAATGAAGCACCTTGTTTAAATGCCAACAATAGGAGAATGGTTATGTCCACATGATAGGAAATTATTCAGCTATAATAATAATCCAATACTATGGGGTCATGTTATAAAGCAAATTGAAAAAATAATTAGGCAGCAAAAATCTATATATAGTATGAGCCCAAATATATAACATATGCATAGAACAGAAGATTGGGGAAAACCATGTAAAAGATTTAAAGTGAGTGATAGTGGAAATATGGTAATTTTTTTTCTTTTTGTATTTTTTGAAATATGGAGCAATTTTTATATCATTCAAAATACGTTTTTTTTCTGTCTTCCACTTTTCAAAATTATGTGTTTTTTTAACACAAAGAATATATATTAAACATCTTACAAGACAGAAGACTACATTTATTTGAACATGTAGTAAAGAAATCTGTAGATACCAATTTTTGAAGAAGTTTCAAGCCTAGTGAAGAATTCCTAAGAGAAGACCTCTCTCTGACAGGCCCATGCTCCTTAGTAGTAAGTTTTAGTTTGACAAATATTTATCAAATTCTCTTATCATCTATTTCAATTACTTTTCTTGTTTTTTCACTTTTGCCTTTTGCTTGGCATAACTTTGTATTTAATTTAAATGCTTATGCTATGTACAGTGAAGAACAGCACACCGGATCAACATGTTAAAAATGTATGAGGAATATAACTGGCCCGTGATTGACACAGCATATATTTTTTTAAATTTGAGAGATGGAGACTCCAAATGTTCAGAATCCTTATGTCTCCGGTTTTATTCTCATAATAGGATACTCCATTTGGAGCCCTGGGATCCCACCATGACCTTCAGAGAAGAATCTAGCTGTGCCCCCTCCTCAAGCCCAAAATCTATTTATTAAAGTATGACTTTTTCTTATATAACTTAAAGCATCATTCTCCGATCTCAGAGGTAAGCAAGGCAGGGAGACCAGACTGTGAAGTAAGAAAAATAGAAAATGGCTTTGGTGGTCTCAGCCCTCTCTCCTTGCTGGGGAATGGTGCACAGTCTAGTTTCCATAGATAAACTCAAGAGGGAAGATGTGATGGGGAAACTCTTACGGATAAAAAGTTTTCAAATTTGGTATAGGTTTTCAACCCGCTAAAGATTTTCCTTTTCTCTGCTCAGTAATGGTAAAGACAGCCACAGCTACTTGGCATATGTCTGGCTTCCCAAGAAGATTTTGAGATGCAGACAGTCAGAGAATATCTTATCTATTTCTGTTCCCCACAACATATGGCATATCATATCTACTCAATAAATATTGGTGAAATTCAATTTACATTTTACCAACAGGCCTTTAAAATCATAGCACTGTTAGAAATTTTCATACAGGGGATGGAATGATTTTGAAAATCCAGAAATCATATTTTATCATCACTCTTTTGCTTACAAAACAAAACAAAAGCAAAAAAAAAAAAAAAAACAGAGAATCTCTGCAATGGCCCTTTCCATGGCACTTAACCCTTGACTTTGGCCTCTGAGGCTTATGACAATTGGTCCCTGACTGCCTCTCTAAGTTTATCTTGTACCAGTGAAGCCATCTTTCATTTTGCTCCAGGCAAGTTGCCTTTCAGCTTCTATAATAAAACGTGCTCATTCTCACCTCAGAGCTTTTGCAGCTGCAGATCCCTATGCATGGAATGCTTTTCTGCTCTCTCTTTGTATTCCTGGTTCCCTTTTGTTCAGGTCTTAATCAATTGTTACCTTCTCAGAGAGAATTGCCTGATGACCTATACAGATTTGGTCTCCTCAGTTACTGTCTGCTCACATCACTGTTTTATTTTCTTCATAACATTTTTCATTATCTGAAATATCTTCTTCTTTGTTCTCACCAGAAAGTAGACTCAAGGAAGGCAGGGGCTTTCTTGGGCATTACACTGATTTTTCATCCCCATAGAATATTGGAGGGAGGGAGGGAGGGCAGACAGACGGATGGATGGGAAGAAAGGACGGGAAAGAAAGAAGGAAGGCAGGAAAGAAGGAATTATAGATGAAATACCCCTTAGAACTATCCTGTGTGGTAAGATCCATAATCCCAATTTTATGGACAGGTAAACTGAGGCAAGGAGAAGTCATTTATTATGGAGTGATCACAGGTTGTGAATGGAAGAACTAGGGTTATAAATGGAAACTTCTATTCCAACTGTATTAGAGTAGCTGTTACCAGACTTACCCTTGTACTATAAACAGCTAGAAAACTGCAGAAGATACATGAAATAGCTGATTTTAGACATTGAACAATAGGCAGTTCAGGAATATGATCCCTGAGAAAAAGGAAACAAATGAGGTGAAATCTCCACTTGCTCTTGCTTTCTGCTTAAAGGTACTTTCTGGACTATAGCAGAGGGAGGGGGAGGTCAAGAAGAGCACAGTAAACTCAAGAGCTGAGGAGATGATGACCAAAGTTCAGTGAAACTGATACATCTGGAAGTAGCAGGGTATAATTCCAGAGGAGAGGTTGGTGTACGGAGAACAAGCTCCAAAAATATACATGCGGGTACCCTTAAGACTGCTGCTGAATACTAACCTTGAATGCATAGGGCAAAGCCCGACTCAGCTGAGCAAGAATGACTAGGGAGCTCTAAGCTGAACAATTCTAGAGCTCAAAAAGAAGTTTGAATTCTGAACAGCAAGAGTAGAGAGATTTCAGTGAACACCCAGAAATTTATTAGATACCCAAGAAGGGTCATGTCTTAGTAATTGAGTTAAACTAAAACAAGAGTAAAGGCTACTCTAGACCTGCCATAACAAAGTTTAAAAACGTGCCTTGAAATGATCAAGCTGATCCACAAGTAATTGCCAAAGCAAACTTCAACACTGTTTAAAGGAAGGCAATAAAATCTCAGGAAGTCAATAACTAAATATTTACAGTGGCCTGCATCCAAAAAAAAATTATAAGACATGAGAAAAAGCAGAAAAATGTGACCTCTAATTAGAAAAAATAAAATCAGTAAATAGTTAAGGACCCACAAATGGCAGAGATGATGGAATTAGTAAACAAGGACTTAAAGTAGCTATTCTAAATATATTTGTGGATTTAAAGAAAACCTTGCACATTAACAGAACAAAAATGAACTATAAGAATAAAAGAATGAAGTAAACTTCTAGAGTTGAAAAGTATAATATCTGAAATGTATAATTCACTGCAAAGTTTTGACAGCAGATTAAACACCAAAAAAGAAAAGATAGGGAAATTTGAAGACATAGCAATAGAAATGATCCAAAATAAAGCACAAAAGAAAAAAAAGTACTAAAAAAAATTCTCAGTGACAGTGGGGCAGTATTCTGTGATTTAATATATATGTAATTAGAATCTCAGAAGGAGAAAGAGCAGAAAAATTATTTGAATAATGGCTGAAAACATTTCACATTTGACTATAAACTAACATATTAAAGAAACTAAATACAAATCAAACAGGATAAACAAAACTAAAACTGTGCCAGCATACATCACAATCAAATTTTTGAAAACCAATGATGAAATGAATATCTTAAAAGAAGCTCAAGCAAAGGATGCATTAAATACAGAGGAATACAAATAAGAAGTTTAAATAATTTTTCATCAGAAAGAATGAAATCCAGAACATAATGGAACATCTTTAACATGTTTAAAAAGAAAAAAAAAAGACTGTTAACCTAAAACTCCATATCCAATGAAAGCATCCTTTAAAACTTAAGAAAATATTGAGAATTTTTCAGAAAAACAGAAGCTGAGAGAATTTGTTACCAGCAGAACTGAATATAAATAGTATTAAATGAAGTTTTTCAGACAAAGGTCTAAAGTCAGTTAACTTTATTATTATCTTTTCACTTAAGAATTTATTTTAAAAAGAGCAAATTAAACTCAAAATAAGCAAAAGAAAAAATAATGAAGACAACAGCAGAAATCGGTGAGGTAGAAGCCAAAGAAACAATAAAGAAAATCAGTTAAAAAACGTAGCTCTTGAAAAAGGTCAATAAAACTTTAATAAGAATCTAACTAACCTAATCAAGAAAAAAAGAAAGGCATAAATTCCAATTTTAATGAGAAAGAAGGAGACATCACTATAGACACTACAGATATCAGGGTTAATAAAGCAATATTATGAACAATATCATGCCAATGCAAGAAATTAGATGCATAGGCAAATTTCCTACAATACAAAAATTAACAAATTTGACAGACAAAATGGACAACTTGAATAGCCCACTATATATTAAAGATATTAAATTTATAATAATAACCTTCTTCCAGAGAAAACTTCAGAGACAGATAGCCTCACTAGCAAATTCTATCAAACATTTGAAGAAGATAATACCACTCCTACACAAAATCACACAGAATTTAGATGAAGCCACCATTATGCTGATAACAATATATAAAGAGAGCAATACATTATGGCCAGGTGTGCTTTATAGCCAGAACACAAGGCTGGCTTACCATTTGAAAATTAACCAAAGTAATTCACAATACAATTTGAATAAAAAAGAAAGGCTATACAGTCATCACTATAGATGCAAAAGAAACATTTGACAAAATTTCAATACTCATTCATAACAAAACCTCTCAGCAAACTAGAAAGAAAAAGAAACATTCTCAAGCTGATATTATAAAAGATATCTATAAAAAGCCACAGCTAATATCTTACTTAGAAAGATGGACACTTTTTTCATAAGGTCAGGATCACTTTCACCACATCTATTCAACATTGTACTAAAAGTCCCAGTAAGTAAAATAAAGCAAGAACAAAAGGCATAGAGACTAGAGAGAAAGAAGTATATCGGTCCATGTTCACAAATATAGAAAATATTAACCAATCTACAAAACAAAAGTTACTACAATTAAAAGGTGAATTTAGCAAGATTGCAGGATACAAATTCAGAATACAAAAGCCAATTGTATTTTCACATGTTGGCAATAAACAATATAACACATTTTTAAATATCATAGAAATAAATTTAACTATAAAAGTGCCAGACCTATATGATGAAAAACTACAAAAGATTGCTGAGAAAAATTTTAGGACTCAAATAAATGGTAAGATTTATCATGCTGCTGGATTAGAAAACTCAATATTCTAATGATACCCGTTCTCCCCTAATTGACTCATTGATTCAATGCAATTCCCATTAAAAATCACAATAGCCTCTCCCCCCACTCCATATTTACAAGCCTATTCTAAAATTTATATGAAAATGCAAAGGACCTAGAATAGCCAAAATGATTTTAGAAAAGATGAACAAAATTAGATGACTGATAACACCTTATTTCATGACTTATTATAAAACTACAGTAATCAACACAGAAAAGGATTGATATAAGCATATCATTAAATGGAACAGGACAGAGATTCCAGAAATAGACCCACACATATATGTTAGAGACAGAGATTCCAGAAATAGACCCACACATGTTACTAAAACATGTTAATGGGGAACTGTCATGTTACCACATGGTGGTAGAATAACTGGATTATTCATATGGACAGAGAAATACCAGGCCCTTATCTCACATGGTACACTAAAATCTCTTGAAATGGATAGTGTACTCAAAAATATAAGCTGAAAGTATAAAACTTCTAGAAGAAAATATATAAACAAAGATTCATAAACTTTGGGTAGACAAATATTTCTTAGGACACATAGATCATAAAATATAAAATAAAAAATAGATACATTTTACTGAATTAAAAACCTTTGTCCTTGAAAGACAGACCCTGGTAACCAAAGGAAAGACAGGCCAAACACTGGGAAAAATATTCACAAAGTGGATATCTGACAAATAACTGACATCTAAAATTTATATGTGTATCCCTGTGAGTATGTATAACTCAATAACATGATAATTCAATTTTAAAATGGGTAAAATATTTGTATATTTACTTCACAAAAGAAAATATACAATTGGTAGCCAATCAGAGCATGGAAAGATACTATATTAATTTCCTAGGGCTCCTATAACCAAGTACTGCAAACTGGGTGGCTTAAAACAACAGAAATTTATTCTCACATGGGTCTTGAGTCTAGAAGTCTGAAATCAAGGTGTCAGTGGGGCCATGGTCCTTCTGAAGGCTCTAGGGAAGGGTCTGTTCCACGACTGTCTCCTAGCTTCCTGTGTTTGTTGGCAGTCCTTGGTGATTCTAGGCTTGTACACTCATTACTTCATTTCTGCCTCCATCTCCACATGACATTCTCCTCCATGCATGTGCCTGTGTGTATTTATATGAGCTTCTTCTAAGGGCACCAGTCATTGGGTTTAGGGCGCACCGTAATCCAGTGTGATCTCATCTAAACTTGATTACAACCGCAAAGATTCTGTTTCCAAATAAGGTCACATTCACAGGTACTGGGAGTTAGGACTTCAACATATCTCTTCTGGGGACACAGTTCAACCCACAGCAGATTCCCTGAATCATCAGGGAATTGCAAATTAAAGCCACAGTGAGAATGCCTACTAGAATGGCTAAAAATAAAAACAAACAAAGCCCACACAAATCTAACCATAATAAGTGTTGACAACAACAAACAGAGTTTTCATACATTGTTGGTGGGAGTGTAAAGTGGTACAGTCACTTTGGAAAGCAGCCAATTTCTTATAAAGTTAAATATAATATCACCCTATGACCCAAGAATTCTACTCCTAGATATTTACCTGAAAGAAATGAAAACATACATCCACACACAGAGCTGCACATGACCTATTCACAAGTCTTAGTGGCTTAGCCCATTTTGTGCCACTGTAACAGAATACCTGAAACTGCTTTTATAATGAACAGAAATTTGTTTCTCACAGTTCTGGTGGCTAAGAAGACCATGATCTTGGTGTCAGCATCTGATGAGGGCCATAGTGCTGTGTCGTCCTATGGTGGAAGTTGGAAGGACAGGAGAGGGAGTGGGAGAAAGACTGGGGAGAGCAAGAGTGAAAGAGAGGCCTGAACCCATCCTTTCTAGGAAGCCCACTCCCACAGTAATGATCTTAATCCATCCATGAGGGTGCATCCCTGATGATCTAATCACTTCTTTAATGTCCCACCTCCTAACACTGTTGCATTGGGGATTAAGTTTTCAACACATGCTTTTGGGGGGACACATTCAAACCATAGCAACTAATGAATGGATAAACAAATTGTGGTAAGTCCATACAAAGGGATAGCAGCAATAAAAAGAAATAAACTATTGATATAAGCAATGACTTGAATGAATCTGAAAATTAGTATGTTGAGTGCGAGAAGTCAGAGGCCAAACATTACCTACAGTATGTGCGTATGTTACATTTATAGGAATTTCTAGAATAGAGAAAACAAGTCTATGATGACAGAAACCAGATCATTATAGATGGAGCTAGGAGTTGGAGCAGGCAGATTCACTGGAAAACATCATAAAGGAACTTTTGGCAGTGATGGAAATGTTCTATACATTGATCGTGGTGGTAGGTACGTAGGTGTATGCATTTGCCAAAATGTAATGATGAATCTACTTAAAATAGGTTCATTTTATATCATATAAATTATGCAGCAATAAAGCCGGTTTTTAAAATACAACCATCTGTTATTGGAGTGAAACTCCTCTGGGATAACCACTCTTCTCTAACTCACGCTTAGGCCAGGCAGTTTATAAGAACTAAATAAGGCAACACCCACTGACATCCTGTGCCCCTCCCTGCCACAAATAGCTGATCAGAGCACTTTCCTGTTAGGGAAATTTTAGGGCCTATGATATAGTGTTAATGTTTATATTTATATTTATTCAGTGATTGCTAACAAGTCTATTTTACAGATGTAGGCCAATTATACCATTTTCTGAATTTTGCTGGTCTTGTAGCTTTTATGAATTACAAATTCCTATAATAATATAAACTTGATTTTGGTATAGTGGAAAGATCCAGTAGGCTTTTGTGCTAATAAGTCTGTGGTTTAAATTCTGACTCTGCCATTTACCAGCTGTGTGACATTCATTCTTTCATTTAAAAATATTTTAATATTTTTTAATATTATCAAATCAGGCAATTATGATATGTCAGTTATTTCCCCAGGCATAGGGGATGTGCATGAAAGTCCCTAACCTCAAGGAGTTTACAATCCCATGCTTCAACTTACTTCCACTCTCCAAGTTTCTGGGTCTTGCTGTTTTTAAAGTAAGATTGTAATACCATCGTCATAGGTAGTGAGGATTAAGTGAGATCATGAAGCAATCTGCTCAGTATGTATTAGACAGTGAAATAAGGGTGTCCCTCCTGCTGCACCTGTCTGCCTACAACTCCCTTACTATTCTCTCCTATCTCATCCTATCCTATCCTTTCCTTCTCTGGTCATGCATTTTATTTCAGTCTCTTTCTGTACTATAGTGATATACTCTAAATGCCAGTATTTGTTTATTTTCCCAGCTAAAAAAGTTATTTGCATTTCCAAATGAATTCATTCCATTCTTTTCCCGCTGAAACTATTTTATTATTAAGCTCACATTGGATGGCATTTAAAAAATAGTTCCTGGACTGATTTTTCGGTTATCTTTAATGAATTGAAGTATGATACTCCTTAACAGTAACTCTTGATATTTGAATAGCATTTTACCATTACAAAGGCTTTTTGTATCTATTATCTAATTGAATTATCTCAACAATACTGTGAGGTCAGTGGAGGGATTATCATATCTACTGCACGGTGTGATATGCCAAGGTTTTCCTAGGTTAAAAAGGTATTTAAATCAGAGATGGGATTTGACACTTCTTTTCCTGACCTCAGTACAGTGTACTTTTCCTTTGTTTATGTATTTCACAGAATTTACTGAGTACTGATTGTATACTGGGCATACATAATGCAATGCCCTTAAGAAGCTCTTCATCTCTGGGGGAGTCAGACCTGACTGTAGAGCAGAGACTATACTACATGATGAGATAAAAATGACAGGGAACACACAAGTAAAATGGGGGGAGAGTTGTCACGGAGGAGCAAAGGATCAGCCTTGGCACATAGGAGAAAGGGAACTGTGATGTGTCATGGAGCAGAGTATTGAGGCATGTTATGGTTTTTCCATATGAACAAGGAAGGGAAAGGCCTTGCACAAACACCCCAAAACAAGAATCCCTTGGATTTTATGTTTCATCTCCACTCACATCAGTGCTGGGTTATTCTTCACTTTGACAAAAAAGAAAAAAACTCAGAGAATAAAGTCCCCCACCAATAGGGCATGTTTCCCATGGCTATTTCTTAGCCCTGGGCCCTGCTTTGGCTGGAGAAGCCTGCATAGGGAGGGAGTGGGGGATGGAGTTTGTGTTTATCAGTGTGTGGTTCTTGAAACTGGCCACCAGTGAAAAATCAAATCTCCTTGGAGTATTCTTAAGCTTCCTACATGTTTGATTAGTAGGGAAAGGAAAAAAGAAGCAACTGGAGAGAGAGAGAGAGCTTGCTGTCTGCATTGTCCAAGACTAGCTCATGGTATAATGTTAATCTTCACAAGACAAGAAAGGTGAGAAGTATCCCAGGTGTTTAAAGGAAAGGTTACTGGTGGCTGATCTTTGTAGTAGGTGAGGACAGAGGAGGTCAGGGGAATCTGAGGTCTCTTTTTGGCTGTCCCACAGTCCTTTGACATTCTTTCATCTCAATTTCCCTCTCCATAAAAGAAGATACAGTATGCTTACATAAGGTTCTTTCATTCATTCATTTTCCTAATAGCCTGCAGAGCATGTGCTGTATAGCAGGCCCTCCTCTAGGTGTCGAGGATGTAAGGATATAACAAAGAGTTAGTCTCAAAGAAGATATGACTCTCTGTGGGGGTTCCTGCTGATAAGAGGCTGGGCAGACATGGGGCTCTGGGTGGGTGAAGGGCTCCTGAGCCCAGATACTGGGACCAGGTGATCCTGGAGGAAGCCACAGGGGATTGTGTGGGGAAGCAGGAAAGGGGAAGCCTGGTTGATAGTGTGGCCAAGGAGCAATTCTGGTGGAGAAGAGAAATACCTAATGAAGAGCTCTTAAATTATGTTGGTGTGGTATATAAGCTCTCTTTCTTCCAAGGCTTCTATAAAATATTAAGTAAAAGCTATATTGCTCATTAATATTTGGTAGAGTAGATTCTCTTTGGGAATAAAGAGAAGTGCTTAGCCCTGCTGTAGGGTTTGTGTGCAGCTCAAGAAGCTAGACACAGGAAGAAAGAAGCCAACATGGAACTTAAAAAATACCTGTGTTGATAACACATGCATACCTGTATATCTAACAAACTTACTGTGTGCATATATATAATATCACTATATGTATAAATGTATACACACACATATGTAGGTAGATCCCTCTAAAAAACAGTTTCTTAAAGAACAGAAAGAGTATTAATTAGACAATATATCCTTAGTGTAATAACATGAGCTAACGCTATGTACTAGATATTTTTCTAAGTATCTTAAATATATCTCTTTAATCTTTACATCAATTTCATGACATAGGTAGTAACATTATCACCATTTTGTAGAGGAGGAATCTGAGACACAGAGAAGTCAGGTTACTTGCACAAGGACACACAATGAGTAAGAAATAGAGCTGGGATTTGAACCCAGGAATCCTGGATCCACCACCTTGACTCTTACCCACCATACCCTATTATATAAGATATGATATGATTCATTTTTAATATTTTTGGAAGGAACTGGATCCTTCCAGGAGTGTAGGGGATTGATTTCAGAGCAGCCAAATGTGGGGAATGGAGGCTTCTTCTCTCCATGGTAGCTTTAAATGCACTGCTCCCTGAATTTGATTGTAGATCTTGGACAAGACTTGCTAATTCTATTCTTTCATTCAATAACTATTTACTGAGTAGCCACTGCGTGCCAGATGCCATTTGAGGTTTTGGAGAAAGAACAGTGAATCAAATAGGCAAAATCCCAGCTAGTATGGAGTTTACATTCTAGCAAGGAGGACCATAGAAGTGTCAATTGATGGTTTGTTCAATCATGGAAACTTCTGTAGAGATAAGAGACACAGTAGTGAACATACATAGGAAAGAAGGGAGCTGCTATGTCATCCCAAGGGGCCATGGGAAGCCTTTAATGAAAAGATGACATTTGAGCAATGTAACAATAAGAAATGCATGTTTGGTCTTTGTCCTTGTTCCTGACACAGAACTCCTAAAACCCTGAAATTTCCTGATTGATAGGGGTGAAAGGAACTTCTTTTGTTATTTATAACATTCCCCTTTCAACCATACATGAGTTTCTGTTATTGAGGTGACTCTTGCTGGGTCCCCAGATAGCTTCAGGATAGGGACTGGTTGCCACAGGAACCACTGTATGACTAGAGGTTTGGAACATTCAGCACACCCTCCCGCCTCTGGGGAGTCAATCACCAATGACCAATGATTTAATCAATCATGCCTACCTCCATAAATGAATCCTCCATAAAACCCTACAAATGACAGAGTTTGGAGAGCTTCTGGGCTGGTGAACACATTGACATGCTGAAAGGGGAGCATGTCCAGAAGGGGCATAGAAGCTTCCTACCCCTCCTCCTGTGCCTTGCCCTATGCATCTCTTCCATTTCGCTGTTCCTAAGTTGTATCTTTCATAATAACCTGGTAACGGCCTGAGTACTTCTAGCAAATAATTGAATTTGAGAAGGGGGTCATGGGAACTCTTGCTTTGTATCCAAGTTGGGAAAATTGTGAGTAGCTTGGGAACCCAATACTTGCAACTGCCATCTAAAGTGAGGGGCAATCTTTGGACACTGAGCTCCCATACCTGTGGAGTCTGATGCTAACTTCAGGTTCATTTAGAACTAAATTGTAGGACACCCAGTTGGCATCCAAAGAGCTAGAGAATTGTTTGGTGTGAACAAAACACCCACACATTTGGTGCCAGAAGGGTTGTAAGTAAAAACCACTCAAGCAGAGACCTGAAGAAAGGGAAGACACCAGGAGGCAGGTGTGTGGGAAAAGAGCTTTGCAGGCATAGGGATGGCAAGTGGGGAGACCTTGAGGTGCAATTGTGCTTGGCGTGTTTGAGGAACAGAGGGGACCAGTGTGTCTGGAGGAGCAGGTTAGGCTAGAAACAGAGTGGTGAAATAGGAGATGAGAGAGTTAATGGAGACTTTGGTGTTTGCTCTGAGATAAAAAGAAACCATGGGAAAGGTCTGGGCACAGGAATTATGGAATGATTTTTTTTCTGCCTTATGTTTTTTTAAAAAATTACTCTGGCTGCTGGTGAAAAATGAACTCTAGAGAGACAAGTGTGGACACAGGTAAGGAAATCAGGTAATTATTACAGTAATCCAGGAAAGAGATGATGGTGGTAGTGCTAGAGGTGGTGAAAAGCAGTTAGACTATACTTTGAAGGTAGAGGTGACCCAATTTGAGAGTTGTCACACTATACGTGATATTTAATCCATAAAACTGGCCCAGATCACTCATGGATTGAGTCTTGGTAGAAGAGAAAAAAAATGTTCTCAGAGACCAGAGAAACTCCAGTGTTTAAAAGTTGGAGATGATAGGAGGAACCAACAAATGAGACTCAGAAGAAGTAGCCCGGGAGGAGAGGAAAACCAAGAGCATGGTGTCCTGAAAGTCTAGGGGAGGATGTGCTTTATGGATGACAGGTGAACAGCTATGCTGAATGATGCTAACAGTGGAGTAAGGACTGAGATCTGACCATTGGATTAAGCAACATGGAGGTCATTGGTGACCTTCACAGGTGCTACTTTGTATGGTGGAGAGGACGAAAGCATGACTAGAGTAGGTATAAGAGAAAACTGAGTTACCCCTGGATGTGCTTTCACATGAGGCCATCATCAGCATGGAAATGGAATCTGCTTTCACACTCCTCGGAGGCCTGAGTCTTGTCCTTACAAAACCAAAGCTCAAAGTCCTGCTGCTTTAGAAGCAGCAAATAAGAAAGCAAAACCTTTGAACTCGGGAATAATATTAAAATTATCATCTAGGACTTGAAATGTCGGAGTCACAGATCTTGTTCCAGGAAATAAAATGGACCAGTTGCTGGATTTACTCTGGTCCTCTGCCTATGACGACAGCTAAACAATCTCCTTTATATATTTACCCAGGGAATATAACCCCACAGCCTCCCTTTACAACAAATCATGATGTGCTTAAAAATTTCTGCTCTTTGGGGGAAAAAAATCTGTCTCTTGCTGATCAAAATTTCTTTTTCATGGTCATGGTTCCCTTCATTTACCATGTAGCCTTCTCTGAACAACTGGTGCTGTGCTGTAAACCCTGGGCAAGGACACTGGAGAACTGAATTCCAATCCCTGCTCGCTTACTTATTTGTTGTGCAAAATTAATTATATCATGATATGCCTGTGTACCTCAGTAGTTATATCTAGTTTGGCTAAATAACTTCTAAATTCCATTTTAAATCTCACATTCTCTGATCTTTTCTAAAACATAGTTTCCCAAGTTTCTAATGTATCTCAGCCATCCTTCTTCATGCTCACAGATCCCCCCTTGAAAGAAGAATCGAGAATAACCATCTTCTGTTAGTCTTAGTGTCTATAAAGTGTGGAGAACAAAACTCAATCTTGATGTCTCAAAAACTCAGGACTGTGAAACAAGCCAGGAACAGAAAGTTAAACACCGCATGTTCTCACTCATGTGGAAGCTAAAAAAAAAAGTTGATCTTGTAGAAATAAAAAGTAGAACAGAGGATACTAGAATCCTCCAAGGGTTCAGGGAGGGGAGGGAAAGGGAGAGACTTGTTAAAGGATACAAAGTTACAGCTAGATTGGAAGAATAAGTTCTAGTGTTCTATACCACTGTAGGATGACTATAGTTAATAATAATAAATAATTTCAAATATTTAGAAGGAGGGTATTGAATGCTCCCAATGCAAAGAAATGATACATGGTTGAGATAATGCACATGCTAATTACTCTACTCTGATCACTGTACATTATACATATCAAAACATCACTCTGCACCCCATAAATACATAAAATTATTATGTGTCCATTTAAAAATAAAATTTAAAAAAATGAAAACCAAAAAACACTCTCAGGACTGACAGAGACCTGGATTCCTGTGGCCCCTCTGGAACTAGAACTGGCACTTTCCAGTGCTCTGGGACTGGTTGCTTCCTTTGAGTTCTTGGCGCGGTAGTCAGTGAAGTCCCAGGTATTCATGGCTGGCTTTGTACCCATTGTCAAGGGTAATTAGCCTCTTTGTGCTTTGGCTTCTCAACTGAAAGAAGATAGTCTTTGGAACTTACCTGAGTATGGCTACTGTCACTTACCTATCTACTTACCTGGTAAACTATTTGTAGTTATCAGGCAAAATCCACACAATTCAGATTTTGACATACAAAAATAGCCAGAGAGGTTCTCTTAACTCAGGACTTTATGGAAACAACAAAGAAGTTACATGCTATCAAGAATGAAGACCCTCCAAAAATTGTCTATGACTCTTTGACTCTGATTCTGAAATCAACTCCTAACTTCCCCTCACTTTGACTCTGTGATTAGGAGAAATCTTTCTGTGTTGGTGTGGCTTGCATCGCTCCTCCAGATCCTGCTGGTGGCCTCCCTTGTCTTCATGCTGCTCTTTTCCAGTGTGTGCTCTGGAACTGGTTGCATTCCCTGTCAGTGATTGTTTCCTCTTAATGCTGGAACCAGTAAAGTCCCAGCCTTTGCTTAGGCAGATATTTAAAATGTACTAAGTCTTATCATTGCATTGCTGAACAGGCTTGACTCCCTATAGTGCAGTCTGCAAATTTGCTGGCAATAGCCTGCCCTCTTTCTGCACCCTGCATTCTATACTCTCCGTTGCACGCTTGCAAAAGGAAAAGGCATTTTAAATTTCTTTGGGGAGGATAATTTTTTTATTTCAGCATATTAAAGGGGTGCAAATGTTTAGGTTACATATATTGCCTGTGCCCCACCCGAGTCACAGCTTCAAGAGTGTCCATCTCTCAAACAGTGCACACCGTACCCATTAGGTATGTATATACCCATCTCCTCCTCCCCCCTCCCATCTGCCTGACACCCGATGAATGTTATTACTATATGTGCACATAAGTGTTGATCAGTTAAAAACAATTTGATGGTGAGGACATGTGGTGCTTGTTTTTCCATTCTTGTGATGCTTCACTTAGTAGAATGGGTTCTAGCTCTATCTAAGATACTATACGAGGTGTTATATGACCATGGTTTTTTGTGGCTGAGTAGAACTCCATGGTATACATATACCACATTTTATTAATCCACTCATGTTTTAATGGGCACTTAGGTTGTTTCCACATCTTCGCAATTGTGAATTGTGCTGCTATAAACATTTTAGTGCAGATGTCTTTTTTATAGAATGTCTTTTTGTTCTTTTGGGTAGATGCCCAGTAATGGGATTGCTGGATCAAATGGTAGTTCTACTTGTAGCTCTTTGAGGTATC
>CAUYRT010081238.1:0-11322 GCA_963574885.1 Lepilemur ruficaudatus | reverse complement strand
TTTTTTTCTTTGCAGAAATGTCTATTCAAGTCCTTTGCCAATTTTTGAATTGGGTTGTTTATTGTTTGTTGTCATTGTTCAGTTTTAGGAGTTCTTTATATATTTTGGATATTAATCCTGTATGAGATATAATATGATTTGTAAATATTTTCTGTCATCCTGAGGTTTCTTTTTTATTCTCTTAAAAGTGTTCTCGGATACATAAAAGATTCATCTATTCATGAAGTTCAATTGATCTAAATCACACTTAGTAATAGTATATAATCCTTTAAATATGTTTCTGAATTTGATTTGCTAGTGTTTTGTTGAGGATCTTTCCATAAATATACACAGGGATATTGGTTTATAGTTTTCTTGTAGTGTCTTTGTTTGGTTTTGTTATCAGGGTAATGATGGCCTTATAAAATGAGTTAGAAAGTGTTCCTTCCACATCAGTTTTTGAAGAGTTTGAGAAGGATTAGAGTTAATTCTTTTTAAAATGTTTAGTAGACATCACCAGCAGAAACATCTGGTCCTATGCTTTTCTTTCCTGGGAGTTTTTTGTTTATTGATTCAATCTCACCACTAGTTCTAGGTCTATTCAGATTTTCTATGTCTTCACTTTTTAGTTTTGATAGGTAGTGGATTTCTAGGAATTTATTTCATCTAGATTATCCAATTTGTTGGCATACAAATGGCCATAGTATTCTTTTATAATCCCTTTTTAAAAAACAATAAAGTCAATAGCCCTGCTTTTATTGCATCCCATAAGTTTTGGCTCTATGCTTTCATTTTTATTTGTCTTAAAGTATATTCTAATTTCTCTTGTCACTTATTCTTTGATCTGGTTGTTAAGAATATGTTTTTTAATTTTCACACATTTATGAATTTTTTTTTAGTTTCCTTCTGTTAATGATTTTTAGTTTTATTCCATTGTGATTAGAAGGGGTTTTTCCTTTTTCTTTTTTTTTGGTATGATTTCAATCTTTTTAAATTTATGGGGAATCAATTTGTGATCTAACATCTCGTCTAGCCTAAAGAATGTTCCAAGTGCACCTGAGGAAGAATGTGTATTCTGTGTTGAATGGAATATTCTATTTGTATCTGTCAGGTATAATGTTTATAGTTTTATTCAAGTCCTGTATTTCCTTATTGATATTTTGTCTGTTTGTTCTATTCATTATTGAAAGCAAGATATTGAATCTCAAATAGAGCAGTCTATTTCTCCCTTTAATTACAGCAATGTTTGTTTCATATATTTTGGGAGCTTTGTTGTTTGGTTTATATATGTTTATAATTGATATATATTTTTGATGAATTGACTCTTTTGTCTAAATATAATGTCTGTCTTTCTCTTGTTACAGTTTTTGACTTAAATTCTAATTTGTCTTATATTAGTTAGCTACTCCATCTCTACTTTGGTTACTCTTTGCAAGGAATATCATTTTCCATCTATCAACCTATGTTCTGTCTTTCAACCTATTTGTATCTAAGATCTAAAAGGAGTCTATTTTAGGTGACATATAGTTGGATCATGTTTTTCTCTTATTCATTATCCTAAGTTCTGCCTTTTGATTGGAGATTTTAATAAATTTGCAATTAAAGTAACTTGATAAGGAAAGACTTATTTCTGCCATTTGCTATGTGTTTTCTGTATGTTTTCTAGCTTTTTGTTGCTCATTTTCTCTATTACTATCCTATTTTTGTTCAATTGATTTTTTTATATAGTGACAAGCTTTGATTCCCTTCTTGTTCCTTTTGTTTATATTTTATAGGTATTTTCTTTGTGCTTATTATGGGGAATACATACATTGTAATTTGAATGTATACTAATTAAACTCTGACCACATTAAAAAAACCCTACCTCTATATAGTTACATGTAATTGATATTATATCTTTATGCATTGTGTACCCAATGACATAGTAATAATTTATAATTTTAAATTTTAAATCTGTAATTATAAATAATAATTTATAATTATTTTTTATGTATTTGTCCTTTAAATCATGTAGAATATAAAAAGTAGAGCTATAAACCAAAATTATAATAATACTGGCTTTTGTATTTGCTTATACATTTACCTTTACCAGAGATCTTTATTTACTTATATGGCTTCAAGTTACTGTCCAACATCCTTTCATTTCAACCTGAAGCATTTCAACCTGAACCATTTAGCATTTCTTGTAGGGCACATCTACTGGTAAAAAAAAAACACCCTTAGCTTTCATGAGCAGTGCCCACCATTGTTCCTGCCTGAATTCTGAGTTAGGTGGAACAGAGATTAGAACCTTGTATTAGTCCTTCAGGTATCCCCCAGACAGGTTAGAACAAATGTACAAAGTAATTTGTAAATAATGTCTGTTCTGCTCTGTTTGTTTTGAGAGAGGGAACTGGGAACTGGGAACTGGAATGTTTCTGCATCAAGACCAAGACTACTGCCATGCTGGGGACCGGTAGGGGCAAGTATGAGTAAAAATATCATAAAACCTTCCTATTATTTTTAAGATATGTGTATATATATACGCACACGTATACATATATGTATATATGTATGTATATACATGTATATATGTATGTATATACATGTACATATGTAGACATTTGCTTGTTTACTGTAAACATTTGACTATTTCCCAGAGCTCCAAAAAAGTTGATTTAGGCATTGTTTTTTGATGTTTCTTGGGGGAAGGAGTGAATAAGCTTGATGCTCCCTAGTCTACCATTTTACTGACATCAAAAATATTTTTTATGTGGCTGAATTTTTATATTGTTCCTTTAAGATAGATTTATGCCATGCAAAGTAATTACACACAAACCAATAAGCTAAGAAAAAATTAAAAGCAAAAGAATTTTTGGTGCTATTTTAAGTATGGATTAGGATAGCAAACATTTTTTCCAAGTATATTTTTCCTTGTATAAAATTAAGAAAATATAAAAGATAATTATATTCCCTTCATCTTCCATATTTGTACCTTTTACTCTTTTTAGGCACTAATATGTGTAGAGGTGAGGGGAAACTTCCCCTTTCTCCTGAAAGTTTGCTGAAAGATCAACTCACAATTAAGGCAGATTAATAGGAGAAAGAGATTTATTTACTGTGCACACAGGGAGAATCACCGAGTGATTACCCAATATTCCAATGGGGTCCAGAAATTTATATGCCCTCCTTTTAGAGGGGAAGAAGAGTTAAGGAATATAGTTAATTCTGTTTATAGGCAATAAATGATTACTAGGGAGGATGAATAGATACTTGGGAGAATAAATGAATGGGACAGGAAACAGATTGATTTGTAAATTAACCTGAGAGACAGATATTATATTTAAAATGGATTAGGCCAGGTCTGATTGCATTCTTGACCTTCTTTACTAGAATACATTGAGATAAGAAGAAGGGGAAAAGAGGTCAATTATTCTTTTTGATAGGTTCATCTGGTTTATGAAGATAGAGGGCAAGCCCCTTCCTCTAAGGGCCTTTAATTTAAAATACTCTTTATACCAAGAAGTCATGTTTTGGGGCGAAATTTCCTGAAATTTTAGAAGTGTTACTACTGCTATGTGTATATTTTTATAATAGCTCAGTGTTTAATAATTATCTTTGGTAAAGTAATTTTGAGGAGTCAGACAAAGGGTAGTTGGCAAATGAATTTCTTCTTAGTTTACAATTTAGATTGTTAATGAAAATCTGTGGACTGACCTGCTGTGATGAAATAGAGTCTCAGAATAGGTTATGACTCAGCAAGAAAGGGTATTGTGATTAATTTATGATGTTTGCCATAAGCCTGGAAGGTGGCAGTATTTATGTCAATCATTTTTATCTTTGTTTTTAGCATACCTTTAGCCCCAATCTAATAAAGTCTTCAAATCACCTGTGCCCTACTTTAAATTATCAGCTGTTATAAGGTACTTAATTTGAATCATGTAAATCTATAATATATTGCGAGCGATTTCTCTAGTAGATCATCTTAGAGGAGCTAAAGTATTCAATGACAGTCCAAATAAAGAGCATATTTGACATGTCAGAAGACTACAGGTTTATCATATTGAATTCTTTAATCTCTTTACAATCTAGACATTTAACTCACCTTGTTTCCATTCAGGTCCCAACCGGCTTTGGACATGCAAAACAGTATGATTCACAGGACTATCTGACATACTCATCCTAAATTTATACCTAGTGTTTATTTTGAGCAACTTAAGTGACAGCAGTACTTCAAACCTCTTCCTCATCTACTCTTAGGTCAAAGGAAATCTCTTTCACTCAGTATTAACTGAGAATCATGTCTCTCAGTGACATGTTTGTAAGTATGTTTCCTGAATTTTCAGTTTTAGGCTTTATCTGTTGACATTCCATTATGAAAAGAGAATTTATTTCTCTTCATTACCCTCTCCCTACAGTACTCTATAATACACCACCCTTTCCCATCCTCCAGCTTTCTTATATAATTATATCAAAACTATGCTACAAAACTCATGATGTAACTATATTCAGTGTTTGTATTACTATACCTATGAAAATGCTATTTATCTAGAACTCCTGGCTTCAAGCAATTCTCCTCCCTCAGCCTACCAAAGTGCTAGGATTACAGGTGTGAGCCACTCCATCCAGCCTGAAAATGCTATTTATAATTAGACATAAAGTCATTATAATATTTTTTCCTTTCTTACACAGTCTTAATTTTCCCTGAAGTTAATAATTGCATTTATAGTTGTTTGCGTGGTTTTCTATGTACTATTGCTAATTCAATTCAAACTTTTTATGTTATCTAAATCTCCTCTCAGTATATTAAAACAAACCTGTCCTTCTGTCATTTTTGTCCTTCTCCAAAGGCCTTCCCTGGATTTTCTGACCTCTGTCTTCTGGACAAATTGTCCTTTTGGTTTGGTGTATAGCCATCATTTCCTGGCATGTCCCTTTACTGTCATCTTGAGGACTCTCTTTACCTCTCTTCCATCTTCTATCTACTGTTTTTCATGTCCCTTGTATTACTCTTTCTTAGTTCAGTCTGTCATATTAGTTTATTCTCTCATGTAAAGATACAGAGGGTGGCACTCATCCCTCTGTATCTTTCCAAGAAAAGCTACTTTGGAACTAAAATTTTTGAACCATCTTATATCTGAAAATCCTAGTTCTACCTTATACTTTATTGACAGTTTCACTGTCTATACAATTCTAAGTTGAAATTTTTTTCTCAGTATTTGGAAGGAATTGTTTTTATTTTTTCTATTCTAGTGTTTGCAGTATACCAGGTCCTGAGATTTCTCAATAACATGCTTTTATGTGAATCTATTCTTACCCATCATGGTAAGTTTTGTGTGAGCACTTTCACTCTGTATCTCACATTATTCCACTCCGGGGAATTTTCTGAATTAGGTCATTGACTTTTTGCCCCTCCTCTTGTTTATCTTTGTGTTACAGAATTTATACAATTTAATGTTGGACGTACTGTGCTGGTCTTTCTCTTTTATATTTCATCATTTTGTCTTTGAAATTTTCTCAATTCTATCTTTCAACTTTTTATTTTTTTATTTCTGCTATTATATTCTTTGTTTCCAAGTCTTCTTTTTTGTTCCCTGAATCTTTCTCTCTTTTTTTTCCCTTTTAATAGTATTTGTTTTTTATGTCATGGTTGCAAATCTTCTCTTACCTCTCTGACATTAGTAATACATTTTTAAAAATTTCCTTCTTTCTGCATATTTTCTGTTTTCTTCAAGTTTCTATTAATTCTACTAGTTTTGTTTAACTTTTTATCTTTCATATTTGTGACTTTCCTGTGATGTCTTGGAATTCTTGGTTATCTGCAGATATGTAAAAGTGAGAGACAAAGTAGCTAGATTGGAAGTTTTGTGCATAAGTCCGTCCATAGAGTTTTGCAGTCAAGATAATCCATGTGGGATGTGCAGTTAGGGAAACTTCTACAGTTTCGTCTCTAGATTTTTTCATTCGAGCTGATCGGAAAGATCCTCTAGCTGTCTTCTTGTAGAGGGAATACGTAGCATTTTCAGAGCCCCATTAGGAAGGAAGAACAAGGAGGTTACAGCATCCATTGTACTTTCATTCACTTAACCTGTCTGTTTTCAGTGTGGCTTCCACTGTTAACTGTGCAGAGCCCCTTTGCCTGCTGGCTTTATCTACTGCACTTTTTTTTTGAAGATGAAGAGGGGCATTTGACTGCCTGCGTAAGGTCAAGGGATGAAATCTAAATATCCAGCTGCTTCTTGGATAAGTTTTCAGCAAATCTTTTTTATTTGGCCTCAGTCCTTCATCTTTATCTTTGAGGCGCATAGAACCACCAACCAGGGATGGGGAACCTGCGGCCTTGGGGCCACATGTGCCCTTCTGGATCCTTGAGTATGACCTTTTGACTGAATCCTATCCATGACACATGCCAAATTGTTCTATCATTTAGTTTGGTTGTAGCCTTTTGGAAAAGTTGCTGCATAATGAATGACTTCCCCTTTTTTTACTGTGTGAAGGTCTGGAAAACATCCCTAGAGAGATGGCTGATTTTTTTTCATTTCCATCATGTCAAAGGGTAAAGCTTGAAGTGCTCAGTTAAGTCCTGATTCCTTGTAGCTTTTTGAATAGTGACTTAATTCTTCAGTTTCAGTTTGAAAGCAATGAACTACCAAGTGACTGAATGAGCAGATTTTGGCAGATTGTGTAATGTTCTCCTTGTAATGGAATTGGTTGATGGTATTATGTAAATGTCCTATAATGTTTGGTAGAAGGTAATAATTCTGTTTTCTTATGTCCAGCCTTATCATAATTTCTACCATAGTAATGAACATACTTTTAGACTGGCAATTTATTGAAAATGTGAATAAAATACCATGTGAGGCACTTTAGTCTATAATTTCAAATGCAATTTAGTAGAAAATATTAAATAGCCATTTTGTAAACTTAAAGAACTCAATTTTTAATGGGTTGAAATACAGATGGAAAGAAATGCCAAAATGGATTGATGGTTTTATAATAGCTGATCCTTTTAGACTGTATTGTCTTCAAGATATATGCCTATTAAAATCTTGATATTCTAATTTTATGTATGACAGTGCTATTAACATAAAAATATATGACTTGATTAATAATATCCACTTTATAACTATTTAACTCTCTCACAGTTAGGAAGAATCCCTACATCTTACATTCAGAATCTCCCTAATATTTAAATTTCAGAATAGTAAGTAGAAGATTAAATCAAAGTTTTCCAGTTGTTTTATAAACTGAAAAGAATGTCTGTTGTTGCCTTTTCAGATTAGGCATATTGGTGTTGAATGTTATCTTTCCAATATTAATTTTACACCACTCCTGTATTTTTACTAAGATGAATTTGGTTTTGAATGTGAAAATAAATTATTTAAAAAGATATAAATCTTTTGCAATTAAATGTTGGCAATAGAGTTGATTTGCAGCAGTGTTATCATCTTTGAAATAAGGTGATAGTGCCAGTAAGGGTTGTTTAGAATCTTCTTACAAGTACTTATTTGATTTAATGGAATTATATATTTATTCACAGTGAAGATAAATATCATTGAAATGGTATGTAAAACATCCAATTTTTAAATTAACTAGAATGAATAAGAACTTTCAATGAGTGAATTTTTATTGTATAGCCCAATGTACTCCTGAGTCTATAGAGTCCTTTGCGTGTGAGTTGGCTCATAAATATTATGCTTTTTGATGAGGTCATTTGGGCCTACAGTAACTAAAGCCCTGAAGAGAAGTCTAATATTGTACTGGTTACTGAACTTTGCTCTAAGTTCAGGACTGATACAGTCAAGGGTTACCTTTTAATATGTAATATTTATTGCTTTAAAAACTAAACTAACTACTCTTCTTGATCTATTATTTATGAATTGAGAGTTCACCCTAATCTTCACGAACTATTTAAGTCAAGCACCTAGGGATATTTAAATTCACTGTACTATTTCACTTAAAATGAATCCCAGAAGTAGAGGTTCTAAAATTGTAAGAAAGCCATAGTGTTCCTATTTTATATGTATTTCTTTCTTTTACACAATGCCAGATCTTCATAATTTATACCCAGAAGGATTTCTGTGGCCTTTAAATATCCATAGTGCTTGATTATTTCCTCCTTGTTTTTGGTCCTATGAGGTAAATTTTTTATACTTACAAAATTAGACCCAAACTTATTCTCAAGAAGCATACAGTCTGACACTATATTTAATATCTGCAAAAGAATAAAGAGGTGATCTAATGGAGAGAGATCAAGTAATGATCAAATACTTCAAATCTGAGAGATCAGAGAAAGCTTCAACAAGGAATTGCCTTGAACAGGTCTTTGAAGTTAGTATAGATGGGCTTTGGTCCTTGTAGCAGACTTAACAATGCTCTGCCCACCTGAGTACAATTATAGCTATGGATGGTTTCTGACATGCTGATAGTTTCCCAAGTCAGGTACCAGCACCTTTCTTGCTTCTCTGCCTTAGGGATTTCTCTGGCACCAGAGGAGCCTGCTTGGCTATACTGCATTTTCCACAGGGAAATGCAGAGGAGTTAACGTTGCTGTGGGCCAACTTCAGCCAGTGGGAGATGGGAGAGAATCTGTGGGTGAATGGCCCAGCCTCCCCAGCCTTCTCCAGGAGTACCATTTGGTGGTATGATCTACAAGATTTCCAGAGGGTCCCTGACAGGATTGTGCTTCAGTGGCTTACAGTGGTAACCTGCTCATTAATGCAGCCATTGTTGCATTTTCTTTCTTTTCTCCTTTCCCATTTCTTGACTTATACTTCTTGAGATTACTTTCCAGTTAAACTATCTACTTCCAAATCCTTTTTCCAGTATCTGCTTTTAGTGGAACCCAAACTAAAACGGTTTGGTAGAAATGGAGAAAGAACAGCATGGGTAAAGTTGTACAGAGTAAGTATAGCATCAGTGAGTGGCTCAGTTTAACTGGAATATCAGGTTTGTGGTTCCAGGGCAATAAAATTAGTTAGGTCACAAGGAACTTAAATGGCAGACAAAGGATCTGATGCTTTTCTTTAGGCATTGCAAATTTTCTAAAGGCTCAGCAAAGGGAGGTGACATGATGAGAGCTATGCTCCAAATAGTAACCTGGTGGTAGTCTTTAAAAGAGATTGAAGATGGCAGAGACTGAAAGTATAAAGAGCATCCAGGAGACCATTGTGTGGTCTAGGTTAGATAGTGACACTAGAGGGAATGGAGAGTAAGGGTGATAAATGCTACATCTGGCAATTGGTTTATGTGGGTGTCAGGGGGAGAAAGGCATTAAAAATAAAATAAATGTTTCTAGCCTAGCTTGCTGACTAGGAGGATGGTGATGCTTTGTTAAAAACAGAAAACACTAGAGGAGGAGCATGTGTAAGTGAGATAAAATGACTTTAGTTTGCTTCTATGGCAAAATCTGCCAGTTGTCTGTACAATATTCTTTCTCTCTTTCTTTTTCAGTACCAGAATCCTCATTTTATTCAGGCTATAATATGTCCAGATAAGAGATATTTCCCAGCTTCCTTTAAAGCAGGTTGTAGCCTTGTGACTACGTTCTGAGTAATGCGATATGAGCAGAAGCATTGGGTTAAATTTCAAGGACAGCTGCATAAGATGAAGAGACTCATCTGGAGCTGTGCCTCTTTGCCTTGCCCTGATTCTTACTGCCTAGCATCCAAAAACATGGAGGGCCAGCAGCAGTCTTGGACTCTGAGATAACTTTGAGTGTGGAAGCCTCATGGAGGGAATTTCTAATGATGAGGGAGACCACACCAGCCCCAAGGTGCCTACTTACCCCCCAGAATTTATTTGTATAAAGGAGAAATCAACCTCATCTTCTCTGAGCCACTGGTATTTTGTGTTTTCTTTTGGACACAGTTGTACCTAATTCTAAATGATAACACAAGCATATTGAAATCTGAATTGAGAGCAGAATATCCAGATGGCAATGTTCAATAGGCAGTTGCAAATAAAAATAAATAAGCAAGCAAATAGATAGATAAATGTAATAATAGAAATTAGCCTTTGAGTGATAATTATATTACAGATCCTTATTTCATATGCAAGTAGGCATAGAGAGGCTTAGCAGTTTGTACAAGATATACAACTGGTAAGTGACAGAGCTGGGGTTGAAACCCTGTACTGTCTGATGCCAGACTGTTAACTATTGTGCTGCAGGACTGGACAGAACTTAGAAGAAAGGTCACAGGAATTTATTTTTAAGGGAAGATGAGTTGGGAAAATTCTTTAAAAATACTGAAAATATAGAACTATTTATTGGCATATATATTTTGCAAAATTAAGTTATACTATTTTTAAATAGTGTGCATAATATGCATGAGACCCACAGGACCTAGTAGTAAAATTATGTAAAGAAAGAAATTCAGTTGTCAATCTGAATTATAGTAATTGGTGAATTAGGGAGGTTTATTAATATTTCTCTTGACTTTTTAGAGATGTTTTATTAGGAATTCTATCAGGCCAAAACAAATGGAGAGGCCTCAAATAATTTAAAAGTCAGAAAAGAATTAAGGGAAGTTATCTAGTCCAATACCCTGCTTTTAAGATGAGGAACTGGGACCTGAAGCAGTTGAGTGACTGAAAGTTGTGTATCAGAGCTAGGAACAGAACCAAGACAATAATACTGTCTTCTTATTCACTCTTGAGTTTCCTATAGGCCAGGCTGATGGAAGCTCCATTGTGATTATCTCTGAGTTCTTGTGGATCCTGATCTTCAGACTCTTAAATATTGCCTCTGGAAAACTTCCTACGTCAGAGGGGATAAAACAAGCCAAAATCCAGCCATAGTGTGTGTTGCAAGAGAAAATTACTAGTCCTCATTCTCCTCTTCAAGAAACTTGTATTATGGTTTAATGTGATTATCTGGCCAAAAAAATATCATGGCATAAAATTCAGACTCCCCATTAGAGCATGCAAGGGCTCTTGTGATGTGCTCCTTGGCTCTTCCTTTTGGGCTTTACTTTGCTCTAGCTATGCTGATCCTAGAAATTTGCTGTTCCTGGAAATTGTTGCGTACGTCCCTGCCTCACAGCTGTCTCACAGCCCTCTCTGCTTTGAATACTCTACCATTGTTATCTGTGGAGTTTAACTCCTCACTTTCTGTGGTGTAGCTCATACATCATTTCATAGGATGTATTACTGCCTGATCTATTTAAATGGAATTAAAAAAAATTTTTATAGGCATCCATTTGTCTGTTTGCCCTTGCTACTTTCATAAGGGTAGGCACTTTGTTTTGTTCATATGCAGTGCCTAGAACAGTATCTGCCTAACACATAGTATATGTTCAGTAAAAATATGTATTGGGGCCGAGCGCGGTGTCTCACGCCTGTAATCCTAGCACTCTGGGAGGC
>CAUYRT010081236.1:0-26257 GCA_963574885.1 Lepilemur ruficaudatus | reverse complement strand
TGGGCTCAGGCGATCCTCCAGCCTCAGCCTCCCGAGTAGCTGGGACTACAGGCATGTGCCACCATGCCCGGCTAATTTTTTTATATATATTTTTAGTTGGCCAATTAATTTCTTTCTATTTTTGGTAGAGACGGGGGTCTCGCTCTTGCTCAGGCTGGTTTCGAACTCCTGACCTTGAGCGATCCTCCCACCTTGGCCTCCCAGAGTGCTAGGATTACAGGTGTGAGCCACCGCGCCCGGCCTAGTTTGTGTGATTTTAAATACTGCCTCTCCTGTTCCCTTTGTGTTTGAATTACCTGATATTTCTTATGTTTATTCTGTATCTCTCTTGAAAATGGCACATTTTTGTTTTTAATGTTTTACCTAATTTGATTGTTTGTGTCTAAAATAATGATCTACATATTGATTTTGTTTTGCTTATTGTATCTATCTATTTTACATTATTATTTTCTCTTTTTTTCTTTTCCTTATTGTTGCTGATTATCAAGTTGTAATTTATTTGTCTCCCCTTTTTAATGTGAAAATTCTCTTATAACGTCCTGTTCCATTAATAGTAAATACAGGTTAAACATCCCTAATCTGAAAATCCAAAATCCGAAATGCTCCAAAATCTGAAATTTTTTGCGTGCCAACTTAATGCCACAAGTGGAAAATTCTATACCTGACATCATGTGATGAATCACAGTCAAAACTTATTTCATGCACAAAATTATTAAAAAATTTATATAAAATTATCTTTATGCCATGTACATAAGTTGTATATGAGATATAAATAAACTTTGTTTTTAGACTTAGGTCCCATCCACAAGATGTCTCATTATGTATATGCAAATATTCCAGAATCCAAAAATATCTGAAATCCAAAACACTTCTAGTCCCAGGCATTTTGGATAAGGGTTTTCACTTTGGACACTTTTCCCTGTACTCATACTTACTTTTTCTGTATTATTTCTTTTCTTTGCTTCTTACCTTCCAACACCAGAAGATTTTAGAATGTTTTTTTGTGACGCAAATTCTAGATTTTGCTGAGTTAATTTAGTTCTTTTGATTCTAGAATTTTCCTTGTAATTTTTCAACATTAATAGTTTTATTAGTATTCTTTTCGTTAGAATTTGCCTGATACATCTTTAACTTTCCTTTTATTTTCACAAGTAGAACATGGTCTATACTATTTTTAGAAATTATAATTACTGCAACACAGTGTAACTACAATTGCAAGTCATTGATTTGTCTTAATTTATAATATTTACAAGCATCAAAATTTTTTAAAAACTGAATTTTAAGAGTTGCTCCCACTCTTCCTTGAAGATTGATATAATTTTGAAAATACTTTTACAATAGTGGAATAACTAAGGTATGAACATTTTAAATTTATTTCCTAAATAATGAAGTGTAAAGATAATGTACTTATTCATATGATTAGTCCTTTCGGCAATTTATACTCTGCGAGGTTTGCGCTGTTGAAGTATAATACAGGATTTTTCCCCCCCAAAATTTCTTGCTTTACTTATTAATAAAAACTGAATTAAACATAAGAATCTTTATGTTTAGGACTTACCTTTAAAATTCTTACCATTTCTCTTTGGATTAAAGATTTTTGTTTGTTTAAGGACCCAGTATCTGCTCTATGTTTATTTTTTCAACGGGAACAGATAAAAATGAAATCAATGAGAGATTCTAACTTGGTTTGTTGAGTTACAAGATAGACTTTTTTTTTTAAGAATAACTTCATTCACCAATGAACCCAAACTTGATTGAACCTGAATCTTTATGTTCTAGGCTTCCTTTTTTTTTTTTTTTTTTGAGACAGAGTCTCACTATGTTGCCTGGGCTAGAGTGCCCTGGCATCAGCCTAGCTCACAGCAACCTCAAACTCCTGGGCTCAAGTGATCCTCATGCCTCAGCCTCCCGAGTAGGTGGGATTACAGGCATGCACCACCATGCCCGGCTAATTTTTTCTATGTATTTTTAGTTGTCAGCTAATTTCTTTCTATTTTTTTTTTAATAGAGACGGGGTCTCGCTCTTGCTCAGGCTGGTCTCGAACTCCTGAGCTCAAACGATCCACCTGCCTCAGCCTCCCAGAATGCTAGGATTACAGGCGTGAGTCACCGCGCCCGGCCTAGGCTTACTTTTAAAATTCTTAACCAATTTCTTTCTTTTCTTTTATAGCATCAATGGGATTTTTGGTTTCTTTATTTTTCGAATTGGAATTAATAAATAAATATTCTAACTTACATGGTTTCTGTTGCCATGTGAATCTTTAATGAATGGCCCTGTTTCTTTTCAAATGTAAATGTTCGTTCAGATTCTCAGAAACCCAGTGGTATAATTAAAAATCAAGAATCTAGATATCTTTGAATTTTTGGGGTTTCTTTAAAGTGAATTTGTAAACGTCAGGCATTGGCATGGCCATGGGTGTTCTGGCCATAACTAAAATGACTTGTGAGTTTTGTGTATGTGAATATGTATGTGTATGTACATATATAAGAATAAAGAAAAAAGTGGATTTAAAAAAACCATATCAACCCCCTTGAATCTGGATTTTTTAATATCTGTGAATATCGGAGTATCTGAGAATACTGTGAATACTGAGAATACATTTAATATCTGAGAATACTGTTTATCAGTATTCTCAGTTTACTTATTGATGAATTATCTGAGTGGATTATAAGGATATTAGAAATACATCTCCCAGTTTTACTTCTGACCCATTTAGTTTAGTACAAAGTCTCTGATGGCACATTAAGTGGACATTTTGCAAAGGGGCAAAATTTTTCTCTCTTGCCAGTTTGAAAACTCAAACTGTATATAAAATTGTGGTATTGCTCTTGAACCAAGGGAAGTGACTGATAATTATGTTAAAGTTTATTGTTTTCTTTGTGGGGTGAGTTCTGCAACTATATAGTCCTATTCTGTGAAATAGTTCTTTTTTTTAAATTAAGGCTGAATCTACTGCTTTTAAATGTAAAAGGAAAGGCCCCTAAATCTAGTAAGCTAGTGTTTAGTGAATAAGCTTATGCTCATGCTTTTTCATAGATTTTTTTAGGGTTTAACAAGATCCTATAATTTAGCTCCTCTAAGCACAGCAGTTACTAGCTTAGAATCTGGGCTGAACCTGAGCTTTCTAGAGTCATGCTCCTTTTTTTTAAAAAAATGAACTTTAAATTTTGGAATGATTTTACATTTAGGGAAGAGTTGTAGAGATCTTACAGAGTTTCCCAATACCCCTCACTATTTTCCCTTATTGTTAACATATTACATTAGTATAATACATTTGTCAAAACTAAGAAACTAACATTACTGTTAACTAAACTCCAGACTTTATTTGAGTTTCACCAGTTTTTCCTTTCTGTCCCAGGATCCAATCTAGGGTGTCACATTGTATTTAGTTGCTATGTCTCTTCATTCTTTCTGGTATATGACAATTTGTCAGTCTTGCCTTGCTTTTCATGACCTACATTTTTGAGGAATATTGGCCAGATATCCTGTAGAATGTCTCCCAATCTAGGTTTGTCTGATATTTTTCTCATGATTGGACTGGAGGAATGGGTTTTTGCAGAGAACACTATGGAAGTGAAATGCCTTTGTCATCTCATTATATCAGGGGTACATGGTATCCATGTGACATCACTGGTGATGTTAACCTTCACTGCTTGGTTAAGATGGTGTTTGTCAGATTTCTCCATTGTAAAGTTACTGTTTTTACCTTTTCCTACTCTATTCTTTGGAAGTGTAGACTAAGGACCTTTTTATATCTATTTATTGTTTTTTATGTTCTTACTAAGCCACAGATTTTTCTGTTAGGTAAGTTATACTGAAAGTGGTCTAAATTTTTGTCAGTAGCATTTGTTGGGTCCTCATTATATGAAGAGTTTTTGGCACTTTGAGATTTATAAAGGAGCTATAATTGTCTGTATTAACATGTATCACATTGTATTGAAATGAACTTTTTACGTATCTGGTGAGGCGAGGAGTTTGCTTGAGGTCAGGAGTTGGAGACCAGTCTGGGCTACATAGCAAGACTCCGTCTCTACAGAAAAATTTGAAAATTAGCCAGGTGTGGTGGAGCACACCTGAGGCAGGAAGATGACTTGAGCCCAGGAGTTCGAGGCTGCTGTAAGCTATGATGATGACACTGCACTCCAGCCTGGGCAACACAGGGACATCTTTTTATGGGAAAAAAGAAAATTAATTTAATTAATTAAACCCTCAAGTGACTCCAACATGCAGCCAAATTGGAAAACGAAGCCCTAGAGAACGTTTGGGTATGGTAAAGGGATCATAGAGCACCTGTGACTCAAGTTAAGTGGGCAGGTTGTATCCTCAAAACCTTTTCTGGGTCAGGTGAAGGAGGTTGGACTTAGTCACCAGCATGGAGTATGGCTGCCCACCCCATACCCTCATAAAAAAAATTCTTTTTATACATATCTGCTGTTCTATTGGGTTGTAAAAATGAGGGATTTATTTATTTATTTATTTTTGATTTTTTAGAGACAGGGTCTTGCTCTTGCTCAGGTTGGTCTTGAACTCCTGAGCTCAAGCAATCCTCCTGCCTTGGCCTCCCAGAGTGCTAGGAGTACAGGTGTGAGCCATATCGCCCAGCTGAGATGTCTTTACCTTTGTATTTCTGGTGCTTAGCCCAGTACAGTGCCTGTTGGCCAGCAATTTCTTGGTAAACATCTTGTTGAACTGAATTGATAAAGATTACTTGTACTACTTAGAAAACGCAAGAAGTACCTGATAATTTTCATCCCAGATTATAATTTGAAGAAATTATAACAAGCAGTTCAACTGTTTGAGTAAACCAGTGAGCAAGTAAAACTCCTCAGAAACTCTTAAAAAGACTAATTTTCAAAGTGTGGTCTCCTGTCAGCAATATGAACATCACCTGAGAACCTGTTAGAGCTACAAATTCTTGAACCTTGCCCCAGACTGAACCCTGTGTTATAAAAGCCCTCCAGGTGATTCTGATGGCCACTAAAGTTTGAGAACTATAGCCTAAAAGCATGGACAATGAACAAAATATCAGAAAAAGTGAGCAGCTATTGTTAACTGACTACAACAGTAAAGTTAAATTCTCTCTTTCCCTAATTTAGGTTTATTTTTGATGATTTTACTTTGTTTTCTTTCTTTTAGAGGCAGGGTATTACTCTGTTGCCCAAGTGCAATCATAGCTCACTGCAGCCTCCAACTCCTGGGCTCAAACTATCCTTCCTCCTTAGCCTCCAAAAGTGCTGGGATTATAGGCTTGTGCCACCTTTGATGCTTTTACTTTGAAATCATCAAAAAGACATTCTAAATGTTTCTTTGTTAAGCGTCTGTCTCTATCTGTATAAATGCATTTGCTGGTACATTTCAGTTTGACGACTAGTTAATAGCCATATTTTTTTGTTATAGTTGAGTATGGCCCATCATTTGATTTAATTGCCGTTTTTGTTTCAGTGGCACACTTGAATAGGATGAAGTACAATGTAATAAGAAAACAAACAAAATCACAACTTAGCATAATTTAAAGTATTCTGTTCACTTTCTCTGTTTCATTTGGTGGAAAAATTTTGGGCTTCAGTTTTGTCAGGGAAACTATTTTCGAGGCAACATGGAATTAATAATTGTATTTTTTTTTAACTTTCAAAAAAATGTGTTGTCTATTGGTAGCAGATGGCAAACATTGCTTTTTTGCTTTTAGTGTCCACTTTTCCTGGAAATGATTCCCATCTGCGTTAAAAGGAGTGCTGACTGTTAATGTGCATGCTAGTCACTTCTCTTAGCTTGGTGCCAATCTAATAATATTACAGTACATATATTTTGAATTTGCTTGAAAGTATTTGCTAGCCAGATTGTTTTCTTTCTAGAGTTTCAGGCTTTTGGAGATAGAAAGTTTGTGTGTTTCTGAAACTGAAACTGAATTCTTCCAAGTTAGCTAGCAAATGGGGAGAGGAGAATTCTTGGTTTGGGTCAAGTGGTAAAGTGTGGTTCCTGGGCAAATATCATCAGCATCACCCGGGAACTTGTTAGAATGCAAATTCTCAGGCCCAACCCAGCTTTACTGATTCCAGAATTCTGGGTGCAGGGCCCAGAAATCAGTGCTATATCAAGCTGTCCAAATAATTCTGAGGCCCAGTAAAATTTGGGTACCAGTAGGTTAATGCTTAGTTTTATTGGTTGTAAAGGAAAACATGGTATTGTAAAATTACATGTGTGCTGCTAATAAAGCTGGTTAAACCTGGAAAAAAGCAAGAGCTTTGTAGCCAGAAGATCTTGGTTTGAACTTTATCACTTCTTTAATATATCGTGTTGGCCAGGTTACTTAGCATCTCAGCCTCAGTTTCTTCATTTGTAAAATGACATTAGTAATCATGGAAACCACAGATCAGTCTTGTTATATTGTGTGTTCAATAAATATTGACTTGAAAGCCCCACAAAAACGTATAATTAAAAACAAATTTCCTTTTGGGTAGAATTAGGATTTGCAGTGGAAGACAAAATTAAGAAAAATGTAAACTTTCTTCTGGTTGCTCTTGGAATCTTTCTAGAGATTACTTTGAGTAATTTCTTATGCTTAAAGATAGCCATGAAAACTGTTCATCTTCTGAAAGTCTTGAAGGTGCCTTGAATCCTTTAAAATAGGGAGGATACCATCTCTACAAAAAATAGAAAAATTAGCCAGGCGTGGTGGCACGTACCTGCAGTCCTAGCTACTAGGGAGGCTGAGGCAGAAGGATCGCTTGAGCCCAGGAGTTTGAGGTTGCAGTGGTGCCACTATAGCAGTAGGGTGACAGAGTGAGACCCTGTCTCAAAAAAAAAAAAATGAGGAAGATGTGTCCTGGACAGTCTATATGCAGGTTGTCCCATTTTGTACAAGGGATTTATGTATTTATTAATTAAAAATATTTTAAAGTAGGCAATACATTCTCATGGTTCAGAAATCAATATAAGAAGATATTCAGTGAAAAAATTCTCAGTTCCATCCCTGCTCTCAACTGCTCCATTTACCCCTGCACTATAACCAGCCAATTTTCTTACTTTTTTGTTTATTCTCCTAGAATTACTTAATGCAAATGTAAACAAATGTTAATAATTGTTTCCTCCTTACCACAAAAGATTACATATTATACACACTGGTCAACACTACTTTTTCATGTTAAACAGTATATCTTTGATGTCTTTTAATACAGAGAAATCCATTATTCTCTTTTTCCTGGTCAACTTTATTGAGGACTACTTTACATACAACAAACCGCATCCAATTTAAGTATATAATTTGATGAGTTTTGTCAATTATATACCTGTGAAGGCACCACCACAGTTAAGATAGAGAACGTTTTCCATGATTTTTTTTAAAACTTCATAGTATTTCATTATATAAATACACTGCAATTTTTTAAAACAGTTTTTTTGTAGATGGGCACTTGAGTGCTAATACAAACAATGCTGTGATTAATAACCTTTTGCATACAGCATTTCTTATGTAGGCAGGTAATCTAAGAGTAGATTCCCAGATGGGGGATTGCTGAGCCAAAGGGGAAACACTTTTGCAATTTGGTGAGTGTTGCCAATTTGCCCTTCATAGTAGGGATAGTACCAATTTGAGCTCTTTAGGGGAGGAAAAATAATTTTCCCTCTATCCTTATAAGTTCTTGGCTGGGACCCCTGTAACAAAAGTCAGATTAACAGGAGGAAAAACCGAAGTTTATTAATATGTATATATTTTATATATACATGGGTAAAACTCAGGGAAATTGTAACCGTCAAAGAGGTGGCTTACAATTTAGGCTTATGTAACAACAAAGAATAATTAATTTTTAGAGAAATGACAAGACAAAGGAAAAGGACCTTGAGTCTCTAAGGGACTACAAATTAAATGGGAAATTAATGGTCAATAAAAATTATTTAGCAAAGTTTGTTAGGTAGATTCTTCTGGTGGCATCTCCAGGCTGATAAGGGTCTAAAGTTGTTTGGGGAGAAACTTTATATTTTTCGTTGTAGACAGGGGAAGAGGAACACCTTTGTAAATTTATGTCCTGCTTTTAGGCAAATACTGGGAGCGCAGAGAGCTTTTCTTGTGTCTGCTACTTCTCAGTTGTCCTCCGCTCACAATAATCCTTATACCAAAGTAACATGTTTTGAGGTGGCATATTTTGCTACTCCTCAGCTTCCACTAGCAATGTATAAGAGTTTCGTCACAGTTTAGCAACAAAATATGAAACTTTGGATTTTTGCCAATTAGAGAGAAAATAGTATTTCAGTATAGGTTTACCTTACAGTTTTCATTTGAGTTTAATTTATATGTTAAAGGATGGGCCATTTATGGTATTTACTTTTCTATAAAATATCTGTTCATGCTCTTTTGTCTATTTTTCTGTTGGATTTTGGTTTTTCTTCTAATTTCTAGGACCTCTTTGTATATTAGGGAGATTACCTCTTTCTTTGCTGATATTTTTTTCCCAAATTGTCTTTTGTCCTTGACATTACAAGAACTTTAGTTGAAGGGTACGTCTCTAAGTTTTTACTAAGGATGTCTTCCTAAAAATTGTTTAGCTTTGATTTCTTTTCTTTTCTCCCTTCTTCCTTTCATCCTTCCCTCTTTTCTTCCTCTTTCCCTCCCAATCTAATTTCTTAAAAAAGGGATTTGAGATAGCTTGAAGATGATTTGTTGATGAACAGTAATCAATTGAGTAATTATTATTTTAATATATATAACCCTACTTCATTTATTTTGAAGGCCATGTTTTTGGTATACCGTGCACTGGAGAAAGAACCTGTGCCAATGTCCTTGCCTCCAGCCTTGGTGCCACCTTCCAAGAGAAAAACGGTCAGTATATCAGGCTCTGTGCGGTTGATCCCCTCTTCAGCATCAGCCAAGGAATCTTACCACTCCTTACCACCTGTAGGCATTTTACCTACCAAAGCACCATTAAGACAGGTATAGATTTATCAGTGTTAAAGGATTTTTTTTAAAACAAAAATGCATGGCATTTAACAGTTAATTACTTGATAGAAGGAACAATCAAAGGGATCAAAAATTTAGAGCTCCCTCTGGTTAATGTTCCAGAGGAGGCAGACATTCCATCTTCATTTGGCCTTAGGGAATCAAAGTTATAAATGGAAGATGCTCCATGCTAACATGGCATGCTTGCCCTGGCATAATTAATAGTTGTTTTTGTTTAAGCTCTTGTTAACTCTTGATTTTGGGTATCACGTTATCCAATTCTGGGTTGTCCAAGGCCTTCTTTTCCCCTCCGGCCTACCTCATGCCAGGTTGAATAAAGGCAGATAATGGCAGGATATGCAAATCAGCCAGTCTGGCCGTAATTAAGACTGCTGAGTGAAGCTATAAAAAATAAAGATGGAGAATTATCTGAATATTTTGTTTGTACAGACTCAGTTACCTATATTAATGTGGGCATTCATAAATCAAGAGTTAACTATGCTTGAATTTACTCATTACTTGAAAAAAAGTAAAATGTGCATTTATAAACATAGTACTAACTGACGTATGTTTTTCTTCTGTTATTTTCTCTTCACCACAGAATTTTGATTGAGATGTGATATGGAAGTGATACACTGTTGCTGTAGTTAGAGGGTAGAATTGTTCAAAATTAGTGACATACTGTTATAGATTAAAAGATGACACTTGAGTTTGTTTCATTTTGGCGGAAATACTGTTTTTTCCCCCCCATAGTGGGTTGTATCCCCTGCAGAAAAAGCTAAATATGATGAAGTCTTCCTGAAAACTGATAAAGATATGGATGGATTTGTATCTGGATTGGAGGTTCGTGAAATCTTCCTGAAAACAGGTTTACCTTCTACCTTACTAGCCCATATTTGGTAAGACTTTATTTAAATTAATTTTTTGAAAAATATGATTTTGTATTAACTTCAGTTTTATGCATTCTTACTTTTTTGTCATTTGTAAGTAAGACAGTTTTTGTTTCAGAATTCTTTATAGAGAAAATTTAAATCTGAAGACTTCTTCGGGCTAATAGACAAAAGCTTTAGATTGGGTTACCTGAACCTTTTTAAGATTGACAGTGTCAGTTAATTGTTATTAGAATGTTAAAAGGCAGCAGCTGTTTATATCAGTTAAAGTTAAAATCTTAAGAGAGAATACAAATATCTGAAATTTAAACAATATAAAAAACAGTACCTTCAAGGCATACCTGTATAATTCTGTAGAGTGTATGTATACTTTCAAACCTTTACATAGGAATAATATACTTGGTTCTTAAAAAAAGACAAACCTGGCCGGCTCACAGCTGTAATCCCAGCACTTCGGGAGGCCGAGGTGGGAGGATACCATAGCCCATAGTCTTTTCATCACATCCTACTGGCTTTTGATGAATTTAACAGATCAGGACTTTAGAAAGCTGAGCTTTAAAAAAAAAAAAAAGAAAGAAAAGAAAATAGAATAAAATCTTTGCTGTTTCTCTTCAAATGATTTTGTAAAGCTTTCCAGATTGCTGCCTTCTCCTCACATGTGATCTCCATTTGCAGCTGTTCATTCTGCTTTGGCGTGATCCTTGTATCCTCCTACTCTAACAGTTGCAGGAAGCAAGCTGACATGAAAATTTTTGCTTGTTTTAGAATCATTCTAGTGCCACCAATGAATCAAATTTTTTGAGAGTTAGATTTCATCTTTAACATTGTTTAATGTTAAAAATTTGGGGAGTGGGGAATGTTGGGATTCTTTGGCCCACCACAACTCTTACTCTGTAGTGGTTCTAGAAATTGGTAAGAAAGCACAAAGTAAACCCAGATTAGAGGATCCTGCTCAACACCACAGTGAACATTCAGCTTCAAGTTGGTGTGACTGTCTTTTTAAATTCAGCTCATTATTTTTAAAAAGGTACATAGTCATACTTTCTCCCTAGAGTTTTAGAATAGTAGTTGTCACATTTATAATGTTCATTTTGTTTATTTGTACAGGGCATTGTGTGACACAAAGGACTGTGGGAAGCTATCGAAGGATCAGTTTGCATTGGCTTTTCACTTAATCAATCAAAAGTTAATAAAGGGCATTGATCCTCCTCACATTCTTACTCCTGAGATGATTCCACCATCAGACAGGGCCAGTTTACAAAAGGTAAGACAACTTAAAAGAAAAACTGAATGCGCTAATTTGAAAGGAACAAGTGCGATGTCAAATTACAGACTTGATTTGAATAAAATAGTAGAAAAAAATGCATCTGGCTAAGAGCAGAGCAGTATGCTGTTTGTGATTTAGTTTGTGCCTATAAATAAACTGGAGTACCTTGTATAACATCCTTGGCCTGCAGTTTGTTTACCCCACCGTTCATTAAACATATGGTAACTATATTTTCCAATCTTAAAATTGGAGAAATGCAGCCTTTTTCCTTCCTGGATTTGTGAATCAATTTTTATGAATAGATTATATTATAAAATTTAAGTGAAAGCTATGAAAATTACTGTTTGGTTTGATGACTTAGTCTTATAGTAAACAATACAAATTTGAAAACAAAACCTAGGAAACAGTGATTGCTTGGTATAAATTTTACATCAGATAAGCCTCCAAAAAAAACGTTATGTTGAGGGTAAATCTCTGTGGTTTTTGCTATAGATGACCCCTCATTCCTAAGTATACAGCAGAACTCCGTATCTGAACAACTAGAAGCATGTTTTAGCTACCGTTGGCTTCTGGACCACAGTAGGAATTTTCAAAACTACATTGTTTTAGCCATGTTGTGCTTTGGTTTTTCTCTCCTCATCTAGAAACCATTCCTCGTATAGTGCATTTACAATATTTAGGCCTTTAACAGACCATTTATTTATTTTCTTCTTCTTCTTCTTTTCTTTTTTTGTAGAGATGGGGTCTCCGTATGTTGGCCAGGCTGGTTTCAAATTCCTAGCCTCAAGCTGTCCTCCTCCCTTGGCCTCCCAAAGTGTTGGGATTACAGTCATGAGCCACCAGGCCCAACCTAATACACCTTTCAAAGGACTTATATCCTGTGGTAGCTATTTGCCTTTAAAAATAAATACACCATCTCTCCAAAAAAATAAGAAAAATTATACAGGTGTGGTAGCATGCACCTATAGTTCGAGCTACTCAGGAGGCTGAGGTAGGAGGATAGCTTGAGCTTAGGAGTTTGCGGTTGCAGTGAGCTACGCCACTATATTCCAGCTGGGTGACAGAGTGAAACCTTGGCTTTAAATAAATAAATAAGTAATAAATACCTTGTATCTTTATATTTCTTGTGGCCTATAAAGTAACTATTGTTGTGATTCTTCGGAGTTGTATATACAGTAATAGGAGTTGTCAAATGTGTGGTATGAGAAGAGCTCTCTTTGAAACATCAGTAGCAGCCGAGCGTGGTGGCTCACGCCTGTAATCCTAGCACTCTGGGAGGGCAAGGCAGTGGATTGTTTGAGCTCAGGAGTTCGAGACCAGCCTGAGCAAGAGCAAGACCCCTTCCCTACAAAAAATAGAAAGAAATTAGCTGGACATCTAAAAATATATATAAAAAAAATTAGCCGGGCATGGTGGCGCATGCCTGTAGTCCCAGCTACTAGGGAGGCTGAGGCAGAAGGATCGCTTGAGCCCAGGAGTTTGAGGTTGCTGTGAGCTAGTCTGACGTCATGGCACTCTACAGCCTGGGCAACAGAGTGAGACTCTCTTTCAAAAAAGAAAAAAAAGATAAAATATCAATAGAATACTTTGGTTTTGTATTAATTTTGTCACGTGAATTTTTTTAAATCCCATTTTAATAAATCTAAAAGTCAAAATTGGGGTTTTTTTTTCCCTAAGTAAACTAAATGAAATTTATAGCCAACAGGTATGGAGAGTTAATTATAGGACTTTTTATCCTTATTTTTTTTTGACACAGAACATTCTGAAGCTATTTGTATATCCTTATTTTTAATAAAATATTTGATTATATACTTTGTGAGCTTTTTTTTGAGGGGGAGAACATTTTGTGAATTTTTTGAGATTCTTTGTGATACATGACATGGGTTCCCTAAATTGTGAAGAAGGCTAAAAGTAATGCCACCCAGAAAGGTGAAGGTTATTGAATTTGTATTTTTGCCTTTTTTTTTTTTTTTTTTTGAGACAGAGTCTCACTTCTGTTTCCCGGGCTATAGAGTGCCGTAGCGTCAGCCTAGCTCACAGCAACCTCAAACTCCTGGGCTCAAGCGATCTTCCTGCTTCAGCCTCCCGAGTAGCTGGGACTACAGGCATGTGCCACCATGCCCGGCTAATGTTTTACGTATATTTTTAGTTGGCCAATTAATTTCTTTGTATTTATAGTAGAGACGGGGTCTCGCTCTTGCTCAGGCTGGTCTCGAACTCCTGACCTTGAGCGATCCTCCCACCTCGGCCTCCCAGAGTGCTAGGATTACAGGCGTGAGCCACCGCGCCCGGCTGTATTTTTGCCTTTTGCTATACAACTGTATCTCAGTTATGGAATACTCTGTTATTTCATCCTTTCTTTCACCTATGCAGATTGATTTTTTTTTCTTGCCTTCCTCATTTTATTACGTACTTAGTCTCCTACCAATACAAATTGCAGATATAACAAATTTCTGAAGCAAATTATGTTTATTAGATTCCCTATAACTTTAGAAGACACTTGAAATTGCTTCTGTTATACAAAGTTTTTAGTTTAGTAGATTTGGCTGGACACGGTGGCTCATGCCTGTAAAAACAGTCTGGAAGGCTGAGGCAGGAGGATCGCTTGAGGTCAGGAGTTCAAGACCAGCCTGAGCAAGAGGAGACCCCGTCTCTACTAAAAATAGAAAAATTAGCTGGGTGTGGTGGCACATGCCTGTAATCCCAGCTACTTGGGAGGCTGAGGCAGGAGAATTGCTTGAGCCCAGGAGTTTGAGGTTGCTATGAACTAGGGTGACGCCACGGCACTCTAGCCCAGGCGACAGAGTGAGACTCCATCTCAAAAAAAAAAAAAAAATAAAAATAAAAATAATTTGGTAGATTTATGTGGAGTTCATTCACTAGAGCATAGACACCTTTGTCTACTTGTGTCAGATACCAGTATTATTCATTGAAATGGGATTTTATCACTGTTGTCTTATCTGTTAACCAAAAAAGTTTTAACCTTAAAAATTAAAATTTGTATCTTTCAAATAATCTCTTTTCTCTTTATAATCTGATTTTTTTTTTTAGTACTGCATTTTTTGCAGCTTTGACTAATCCTTTTTGAATGTTGCTTTCCTTTCTGTGTTTTTTCTAGTTTGGACTATTTTTTCCATTCTGCAGCACTCTGCTTTTCGCCTTTCTTGTACTGTCAGTTTCTTAACTCTACTCTCTCTCAAGGTTAGAGCTTTATTTTATGCCTTTTTTAGCATTAGACTTTTTGGTTTACAAGATAGATTTTGAAATTAGAGGTCTTTTTATTTAGCAAAGTTGATGCAGAGAAAATATACTTAAGCAGCATGCTTTTGTCACATGTCACTTGGTCCTTGTGTAAATTTTAGCTTGCCTTTCCTCAGCTGTCTGATCCACTTGAAATCACCAAAGTGGAATTTTTGTGTAATGCACAGAATAGAGTGAGAGAAAATATTTTGAAATAAGGGAACATACTACATTTTTCTTTGTATGCCCTTCATATACTCATATAATATGAGCTGAACTTTTTTCGTGTTTCCTGGTTGCATGCCATTTTAGAGTCATCTGGGGTATCACCTTCTAACTTGTTTGAGGTTAAATTAATTTGTCTCACTGTCTTCTTATTTGATATTTTTAATGGCAAAAGACTATCAAATGTGAGTCATTTTTTTTTTAATTAGTATGACAAAAGAGGTGTGGAAGTCATGAGTTTTTTGGTACTCTCGCACCTCTGAAAACAAATTTCTCAGTGGCATTTAAATGATGTCCGTTACTCTTGGTAACAAAAGTGAGACCAGTGTTAATTTTTCATTTTGTTCACCTTTCTAGCTATCTGGCTAGGCTTAGCTCATAGTTCAAGTTTAGACAGAGTTAAAATACTAGTAAATAACTGTCACATTCAGAAATTCACTTTAAATTTTCTAAATTAATTTAGCATTGATAAGAGTCTGTGTATCAGTCAGTGGAGCACAGTAAAATAGTTGAGGTATACTTGATAAAAATCTGTAATTAATATAAAATTGGGATTAGCATTAATTGAAGCCTCATAGTTGAGTTTTGGTATTGATAATCAAAGCAAAACAGCTAAGTACTAAAAGTGCAGTGTAGCCTAAGGAAATATAGAAGGAGGAATTATTTGACAAATGTTATTGATGTACCTGTTTATCAAATTTACTTTTAGGATAATGGTTTTCTTTAACTAAATGATCTTGATATGCAAGTACCAGGGGGCATAGTGTGAAATAGCACTTGAATCTAATCAGAAGACTCTTGATCAAACTACTTGTTAGCTGGATTCAACTTTGAGCAAGTCATTTAATCTGTTTCCTCAGCTCTAAAATGGGGTTAACAATAATATCTGCCCTACCCTCAATCCACTTTTCAGATTAGTTTTGAGAATTAACTAATAGATTTGAAAGTACTTCGTGAATTGTAAATGAGTATACAAATATAAGGAGATGGAATATTATGAGTTTTTAGGTTTCTTCTGCTGGTGACATACATTAACTTTACAACAACAAAAGTATTACTACTAAGTTTTATATGCTACTAATAAGATCATCAATATGTCTTAGTTTTCGTATGTTCAGGCCTCAGTTTTAACATTTCCAAATCACGATTGTTCTGTTATTTGTCAATCTGGTTTTAGCATTGGTTGTAGGTCAGGTATTTGAAGGAGCAGTTATCTTTTTTGTGCTGACCTCAGCCGGTTATATGAGGCATCAACAATAGTTCACAAAGGAGATTGAGCCAAGGTAGAAACAACTTAGTGGGAGGCCACATATTTTCAGAGCATATTCTCTTGAGGTGTTTATCGTAACAATAGCTTACATTTATAAAATATCATAAAGTTTGTAGAGTGACTTCACATAACATTATCTCATTTGATTTGTAAAGTGGGCAAGGCAGAGATTATTTCCCTATTTTACAGGTGAAGATAATGTAGCTAGCGAAATAGCAGGACCCAGAATAAACCCAGCTAGATTTTCTAACTACAGGTACCATTCAGAGACCAGTTTTGGCACCTTCATTATTGAAAGAAAATCATATATAAAGAATGTAACATGAAGACAGTTTTATATATGGTGATAGTAATATTTATTACGGAACGTGCCTGGCAATTGGCTTTACTTTAAATAGAGTAGATGCTAAAAATATTTAACAAAAGTAAATATTTGTTAAATTGAATAAAATCACCCACCGTTACAATTCTGAAATGCAACAGAAATTGGTGTACTTAAATCTGTGCCAGAATGACACAAATGCCAATAAATCACCATCCATTTGCCCAAGAAATTTACACTTCAGTGGAGAAATTAGTTAATATATCTGGTATCTGGTATCTGTTTTACTGCAAGTTTCTGAACAGGCTAGGATCAAGTGACAAAGACATTGGGATCAGAGGTGAGGATGGGGGTGTATATTAAAGAATAACAGCTTTTAGAGAATGTAAGAAAAGTGTCTTAGTATATAACTAAGTATATAATTGTATCAGACATGGTTTTCTTAATTAAAAGTGTTAGTACTACAGTAAAATATGCAATATCTTGTATCTGTGTAGGGCTTTTAACAGTTTTAATACTTTGCTATATATTAACATAATTTTATAGTAATAATGTATAATTGTGAACTTTTTGTTTTTAGAACATCATAGGATCAAGTCCTGTTGCAGATTTCTCTGCTATTAAGGAGCTAGATACTCTTAACAATGAAATAGTTGACTTACAGAGGTATGTAAAGTAAAATTACAGCCTACTCATACACACACACACAGAAAGTATATGTATGTATATGTGTATATATGCACACACACCCTTCTGTTTCTAATGTATATTTTGGTAAATGCTACCTTATTTGGTTAAGTACCATAGTTTTACTTGAATGGAATCACTGTATTTTATTTCATCAAATATAAGGCAACCTTTAATTGTAGGATGTGCTATTTTCTTATGTACCACTGAAAAAAGAAAGATCACTGTCAAATAATCAATGACTTGCCATTAACTATAAGGTACTATTTGATTTCAGATTATGAAAAACGTGAAAGAAAACATATATCTTAGAATGAATGAAAAATAGTTTTTCTCCAACCTTAGATATTTGGATAACATGGTAGGGAAACATTTGTATATCACGCATTTAATGGATGGAATGTTAAATGCAGATACCATGCCTAGGGCTTTCATAACTGTTATTTGATCATCACAAAAACCTTGTGAGTTGAGACAGGTAGTGGTGTTCCTATTTTATAGGTAAGGAAGTTAAAGCATTTAGAGGATTATTTTGCCCAAAGTCATGCAAACTTGTCAGCTGTAGAGCCAATACCTGATCCCAGGACTACTTGATTCTAAGTTGAATCTTTCTTATATGTGAGTACTGTATAGAACAGACTTGAATACAGTTAGATTTGAATCTGAGTACATCAGGTACTGGTATTTCGTTAATTCCATTCTTCCCTGGAAACTTTATGGCAATACTGATTATAAAAATGACTTTCTAAAATTGCTTTTTAAAAGGTGAGATGATTTTTTTATCTACAGGGCACTGGATTTAAATATCACTTCATATTAATACCATCTCCCCCACCCCACATACTTTTTTTTTTTTTTTTTTTTTTTTTTTTGAGGCAGGGTCGTGCTCTGTTTCCCAGGCCAGAGTGCAGTGGCATTATCATAGTCATAGCTCACTGCAACTTCAAACTCCTGGGTTGAAGCGATCCTCCTGCCTTAGCCTCCCATGTAGCTGGAATTAAAGGTGTGTGCCATCATGTGCAGCTAATTTTTTAATTTTTTGTAGAGCAGGGTCTCTCTGTGTTGCTTAGGCTGGTCTTGAACTCCTGGCCTCAGGTAATCCTCCTGCCTAGGCCTCCCAAGTGCTAGGAATAGGGCATGAGACACTGCACCTGGCTCTCCCCCCTTTTTAAAACTTCACAGCATTTTTAAGCAAATAATGGCTGACATATTTTACTATATTAGTGGTATCGAGACATAAGGGAATTAAATGACTTATATCTGGCTTATGTGGCAAGAACTTGACAATGATTTTACCTCATCTGTGAGACTACATTGAGATTGCGGTAGAGAAACTAAGTTGTTAAGAGTTTTTCAGTTTTAAGAAAGAACTCAACTCAAACTAAGTTAAGTGAGAGTAAATTTATTGACTTGTGAAACTAAAACATTTTAGAGGTAGAGATGGCTTAAAGTATATCTTGATACTGAGGCTCAAATGATGTAATCAGTTCTCTTCCTTGCTCGATTTCTTGTTTCCATTTCCACTGGCTTGATTCCACTTTCAGATAGGCTACCCTTATGTCGGCAAGAGGGCTGTAGCACATCTAGCTTCATGTACCTATAATTTCAAGTTTGGTGGAAGGTGCCTCTCTTTTGGCAGTTCCTGGGAAAGTCCTGAGATTCAGTCTGATTGGATTGGCTTAGGACCATGCCCACCTCTGAATCAGTCAGTGGCCAGGCATGTGTAGGTTATTGAGTTGTCATGAACATTGTCTTGGGAGTGAGGGTTGGGGTAGTTTGCCTCCAAGAGGGCTTGGAGGAGGGAGTATTCCTGAATGAAAATTGGAAGGTATTGCCAGAAGGAAGAATGAATTCTGGGAAGCAAATGTCTACTGCAGGCAATATAGCTTTAAATCTATAGTAATTTCATTGATCATTCATAGTATCATGTACCTCTTTTAACAGTATGGTTTGACATTCTGTAAATTTAGTCTGGGAACCTTTTAAATGTCATTGTTTAGTTTTGAGCATATCTGCCTTATCCTAAATTCTACCAAATTCTTATTTTGATTACTGACTCTATAGTGGTGTTTTAGACTTTTTATTTTCATATGGTCCATAAACATTTTTGTATGCCTTGTATGTATAATATACATTTTGTAGTAGCTAGATTTGAAAATACTTGTCTTCTGTGCCTCTTAAGCTTATGAAAATGGACACATACTCCAGTGTGATAGGCCTTGCTTGACTTGACTTCAATAGTACTTGTTTAACATATAAAATGTTTCCATAATGAGTTTTAGTAGGAATTAGAGCATCATGGATAGAATGCTCTTGCCATTATAGACATTTGTAATATTTGTTATATTTTGCTCAACTTATATTTCAGTAACATTTAGTAACCATAATGTTAAGTTGTACCAGTGGCAGTCTTGTGTAGTGAATGACAGCTACCAACATAAAAAGAACATACGTAATATTTCGCAAATGTCTTATTACAAAAATAAGGGTTTCAAAATTTTGTTAGTTTTTAGGTTGTAGTCACATTTTATGTGTAACACATTTATACATGATTTGACATTTGTGAAAATATTTTCCCTAGGCTTTTAATTTTAGGTGAGATCTACAGTGTAGGCAAACAAACTTCCATCATCTGTCAACTCCACTAATGTCATAATGAGACTCATCTACCCATGCTAGAATTATGGTTGTTAGAATTCACTTTTTGAAGTGGTTGTATTAGGTCACTATCACCAAGTCTTCAAGGGACTACGTTGTTTTTCGTTATTGTGAATAATAATTCTTTTCTGTGCAAAGTTACTCTTCTTTAGCCTTTAAATCTTTCTTTTATTAATATATCAGGATGTGATGAGTATGACTATGAAACGGGAATAAAGAATTTAAAGAGATTTTTGTTTGTGGCTTTTACTAAATTATTATCTGAAAAACATTAACCCCTTCTTTTCTGGTTTTGGGGTGAAGATATTTAATTTTAGTCCAGGGATCAAACATATACATAAACAGCATCCATAATGTGGAATTATAATGTGTGTGTAATGAATATGGTTTACAATGATTTACAATATTTTTTCCTCTCTTGATAGTTATATATTCATTGTAAAAATTCGGGAAATACAGAAATGGATAATGGCAGGGTCTTGCTCTGTCACCTGGGGTAGAGTGCAGTGGTGTTGTCATAGCTCATTACAACCTCAAACTCCTTGGCTCAAGCGATCCTCCTCCCTCAGCCTCTCCTATTGTTAGGATTACAGGCGTGAGCCACGGTGCCTGGCCTGTTTTCATCTGTAGTTCACCAAATTGCTTCTAGTAGAAAATATAAGACATTGAGAGCTTGGGGCACGATACCTTTTGAAATTATTTTCTTTAAATTTTTTATATGATTCCTTCAACATTTGCTATTAATTTAGTTATTTATGTCAATCAGATAAAATTGGCAGGATTTTTTAACTTAAAGAATGAAAAGCAGTACAAGTAGTTGGAATATAATACTCATCAAATACCTGGATCTCTTGCCTGAGCTCAAGACCTATATTTTTTATTGCCTGATAGTGTTTTCATCTGAATGTCCAGTGGAACATGATTTCCTAATCTTCCCCTGATCTCTGTCCTTTATCTCCCTTTCTTAGTGACATCACCGTTTATCTAGTCACTCAAGCTAGAAACCTGAGGTTTTTCTTTCTCTTATTTTTATTCTTCTATCTATGAAATGTCTCTTGAATTCATTCCTCCCATTCTGTCTTCTTTGCCTGGTCAACTTCTCATCCTCCAAATCTCATTTCCTTTTTTTCTAAAGCCTTTTTGTGTTTACCTCCCAACTCTTCGAGTTTTATTTAAGAGCCTGTCTTACATAGTCTTTGTATTTACAACTGTCACACCAGTTACCATACTTCAATATAATTTTTTTTTTTGATCTCCCACTAGATTATGTACTGCTTAAGTGTAGGGGTTACTTGCTTGTTCACAGTTGTATCCCTAGTGTTTAGCTTATAACAGATGAGAAAAAAATTTATTCAATATTGTTGCACTCAGTCTCCTCCATTCTACTGTTTCTTTCTTAATGTTAGCTTTTATCTTTTATCTGGGATCATGGCTGTAACCTCCTCATTGGCCCTCTTTGAGCCTTTCCTTTCTTTCTTTGGACCACCCTACTTCCAACTGATATATAAAATACTACTCAGATCCCTCAGCAATTCCCCATCTCTAGCTGGATCCAATTCACTTCTGAGCATGGTTTAAAGGCTCACTCTTTATGATGTTCTCTTGGCATTCTGACCATTCTTCTGCCTTAGCCACCCCTCATACTATGGTAGAATCATCTTCCCCTATGATACTGTAGAGCTTATTCAGAGCAGACAGTGTGTTTGCTCTTTGTACTCTCAGTGATTAGCAGAGTGCTATAACCTACCATTTTAGCTTCATCCTTTTCTCCAGCCATGTGGTGGTTGGGCTTATTTCACTTCAATATGCCATTACTTCTATTCCCCTATACCTCTGATCCTGCTAGTGTACCTTTTACCTTGTGCTTCAAGGCCCAGCTTAAATATCATATCTTCTGTCAAGTCTTCTCTGAAATCTTTAGATTGCTACTTGCTCTTTCCTCTACTTCCAGAGACTTAATTCCTTTATTATAGTATTTGCCACAGTTTATTGTAGTAATTTATATTTCTTTTTTGATGAATTTTGAACTCTTTAAGGGCAAGAGCTATGTCTTATTCTTTTTGACAGGTCTAGAAATTAACCCACACAGTACTTGACACTGTAGAATCAGCATAGGGTAATTGGTTGAATGAATCAATAAAAGTATATTATATACATTAGCATATTACCCAGACTTAATTCCTGCAAAATATATGGCAGAATAGAAGCCATATGTTAAATGTTAAAATAAGGCAAAAGATCCTCTGAATTATAGTTTATTTTGAAAACTATAGAAAAGAATCTTATATATAAAAGATTTTTTTTTTAATTCTCACAGGGACAATAAGGTTAGTGGGCTGATTTTTCAAATTCTGCAGACCTGAGGGGTTTTTTTCTTCCAATTTCTAAAATTGTGGTAGAATACACATACCATAAAATTTATCATCTTAACCATTTTGTTTTTAATTTCAAAATATTAATTAAGGAGGTATAGGTGTTTTTATTACATAGATATATATGCTTAAGTCAGGGCTTTTGGTGTGCCCATCACCAGAATAGTGTTCATTGTAGCCAATAGGTAAGCATCTTAACCATTTTTAAGTGTACAATTCGATGGCATTAAATACCTTTCACAGTGTTGTGCAACCATCATTACCATCCATCTCTAAAACTCTTTTCATCTTGTAAAACTGAAGCTGTTTACCCATTAAAACAATAGCTCCCCATTCACCTCTCCCCTCCACCCTCTAGCAACCACCATTCTACTTTCTGTCTCTGATTTTGACTCCTCTAAGTATCTCATGTAAGTGGAATCATATAGTGTTTATCTTTTTGTGACTGGCTTATTTCACTTAGCATGATGTCCTCAAGGTTCATCCATATTGTAGCATATGTCACAATTTCTTTCCTTTTTAAGGCTAAATAATATTCCATTGTACTTACGTACCACATTTTGCCTATGTGTTCATTTGTCAATGGACATTAGGGTTGCTTCCATGTTTTAGCTGTTGTGAATAATGCTGCTGTGAACATGGATGTGCAAATACCTTTTCAAGATCCTGCTTTCAGTTCTATGGTGTATATACCCAGAAGTGGACTTGCTGAATCACATGGTAATTGCAGACATATTTTTGATCAGGGATTTTCTATGAGAATCTGGTGAAAGCTATTAGACCCTGCCCTGAGAACAAAAAAGAATATGTATACCTATATACACTATTTTGTACTTATTGCAGGAGTTCCCAGACCCTTAGAAACTTTTCATAGACCCATTTTTGAGAACTTTTGCTCTGAAAGTAAAATGCTTCAGATAGAGAATTTCTTTGTATTGGAAACAGTGAAACATACTAAGAGATTGCTTTAGTCACTTGGATGATGTGGTGGTGGTGAGTTATGCTGAGGCAGGAGTTAGTATTTTGTCATCTAAGTAGCTTCTACTTCCTTCCTGGCTCTGTCCTTTTAGCAAGAACATAAGGAAGTACAAGCCACATCCTGTCAGGCCTGTTTGTTATCCTGGTCTTGGGCCAATAAACAGGATAGATAATTATAATTATTAGTTATTGGGCAATGTGTTATGCCTGTTTTATATAAATTCTTTTATTGAATTCTTGCAACATCCCTGAAGGGTAAGTATTTGTATCTTGGTTTTTCATATAAGGAAATGAACAAGTCTTCGTTTTTAAGAGGCTTTCCTTGATATCTACCTCCACTCAGGGAGCACTCAGTTTCCTTCCCTCAGAGCACTTAGAGTACTAAATTATATTTCTTTCCCCAGTAGACACTGAACTTTGTGATGGCACAGACCAACTCTTATTTCTAATGAGGCAATAGAGTGTAGTATTTCAGAACGTGGGCTTCTTAACCAGATTTCCAGATTTCCTGACATGACTTGGGACAAATTTACTTAACTGTCTGTGGCTCCATTTCTTCATTTATACAATGGAAATATGAATAATACTATGCACAATGTTTGACACAGTTCTTGGGACATGGTAAACTCTCAATACATGTTAGTCATCGTCATCATCTCCAACACCCAGCTCAGCATTTAGAGCACAGACAGGGTTTATTGAATAGCTGCTCACAAAATATTGGTTGAAGTAGCTGAATGAAATCTTTTCCCTTTGAAGAGAGATTGAAGCTATATAGCTAGATAGCCAGATTCTATTTTCTTAAACATGTAGGCCTTTGCCATAGTCATATTCAAGAACTGATTTGTAAAAACAAACAAACAAACAAAAAAAAAACTTTAAAAAATATTAGCATAGGGTTTGAATTTTTAAAAACTTTGTTTTTGGGTTAGTTTGGTTCAAATACCTTTAGAATCCATTATGTCTGTAGAGTTCATTGCTTATACTGTCAAATCTGGAGCTCTTTTGCTTATATAATCCAACTTGTTCTGTTTCTGACTCTAAAGACTTGTGGCACTGACACTAGAAGGTCTCTGTTGTGACTACTTCAAGAGTGGTATTACTGGTTAATTGTATAGCTCTAGGTTATAGTGTGCATTTGTTTGTTAGCAAAGAGGCAACCTAATTCATTTTCGCATAAAGTCTATGAATCATCATTAAAACTTCTGTTTAGGCTGGGTGCAGTGGCTCACACTTTTAATCCCAGCACTATGAGACCAGAGGCCAGAGGATTGTTTAAGGCCAGGAGTTGGAGAACAGCTTGAGCTGGTAGAGACCAGATTCATCTCTACAAAAAAATTTTAAAAAACATTAGTTAGGTGGGGTGGTACATGCCTATAGTCCTAGCTACTTGGGAGGCTGAGGTGGGAGGATCACTTGAGCCCAGGAGTTTGAGGTTACAGTGAACTATGATTGTGCCACTGCAACTCCAGCCTGGGCAAAAGATCAAGACCCTGTCTCTAAAAAATAAAATAAAATAAAATAAACCTTCCGTTTAGGGATACTCCTCTTGTTTGAAGAACTGGACTTGTGCTGTCTGATACAGTAGCCACTAGCCATGTGTGGTGATTGAGCACTTGAAATAAGGCTAGTCCAAATTAAGATGTGCTGTTAGTATAAAACAGGATTTCAAAGACTTAGAATGAAAAAATAGAATTTTAAATATCTCATTAATATTTTTATATTTATTACATGTTGAAATGTTAATATTTTGTATATATTGAGTTAAAAATAAAGTAAATTTCACTTGTTTCTTTTTACTTTTTAATGTGTGGCTATTGGATCACTTAAAATTGCTTATGTGGTTTGCATTATATTTCTGTTGGACCTGCTGTGGTCTGAATCAATTGTATTTTGTAAGATTTACATTTCTTTTGTGGTTCTAGTAGCTTATTAAGGAGCACTTACCTCTTTTAGTAGAGCAATACTTGTTAAAATGTGTTAAAGTCTGTCTTTGGGAAACAAAAACATCCACCAAGAAATTTCAGCATCTGGAGGATTTAAGAATCACATTCTACCAACATATTGGAGTTCTAATTTCTATCCCTCTGGATGCTTTATTACAGCTTTCAAAAAGCCAGTAAATGCTTTGCTTTCATACTAATAAATAATATAATGATGATGATAATAATAATAGCTGAAACTTATTTAGCACTAATTGTATGCCAGGTATTGTTCTGGAGTCTTTCTAGGTGTAACATAAATTAATCCTGCCCATCAACTTTATTATCCCTATTTCATAATAAAACTAAAGCTTAGTTTTATTTATTTATTTTTTTTTTTGAGACAGAGTCTCACTCTGTTGCCCTGGCTAGAGTGCTGTGGCATCAGCCTAGCTCATAGCAACCTCAAACTGATCCTTCTGCCTCAGCCTCCCGAGTAGCTGGGACTATACAGGCATGCGCCACCATGCCCGGCTAATTTTTTACATATATTTTTATTTGGCCAATTAATTTCTTTCTTTCTATTTGTAATAGAGGCGGGGTCTCACTGTTGCTCAGGCTGGTCTCAAACTCCTGACCTTGAGCGATCCACCTGCCTTGGCCTCCCAGAGTGCTAGGATTATAGGCGTGAGTGAGCCACCGCGCCTGGCCTATTTTTTTTTTTCTTTTAGTTTTTCAATCTTTGTCCTTCTCTGAATAAGTAGAATAAATGAATTATTTTGGGTTTGCAAAGCAAACTTTTATTTCTCCTTTGAAAAATGAACCATCTAATTTTGTGTCCTGCCACTAAGAGGGCAATGTTTTGGACATATAAACCATACCTCAAAGTTTGTGTTTATTCTGATTCCAGTTAGGCTCTTTCTTTTTTTTTTTTAATTTTATTAACAACTTTATTGAAATATAATTTACATATCATGCAATTAATTCATTTTTAATGTACAGTTAAATGATTATTAGTAAATTTACTAAGTTGTACAGCTATTCACACAAATCAGTTTTAGAGCATTTCCTTCCCCCTAATTCCCATCGCCAACTACATTTCAAGTATGCCCCTCCCCTCCATGGTACTCCCTGCATCCCTCAGATGTGGGTCTACCTCCAACCCCTGAAACCCTGGTGAACACCACCACCGTTTGAGTATCGTATTGTTAATCCTTCAGTACCAATTTGATGGCGAGTACATGTGGAGCCCATTCTTCTGGTCTTGTGTCACCTCACTTCGAATAATGGGCTCAAGCTGAATCCAGGATAATAGCAGTGGTGCTAACTCACTGTCATTTCTTAAAATTGAGTAATATTCCATTGTAAACATACCAAATTTTAATAATCTACTCATGAATTGACAGGCACTTGGGTTGTCCTTTTTAATATTTTTTTACAATATGTCAAGTTTCTTTTTTAAAAGGTGTGTATTTACCAACACAATTTCATTCATT
>CAUYRT010081234.1:0-11375 GCA_963574885.1 Lepilemur ruficaudatus | reverse complement strand
ACCTGCAGTAGTGACCAGGGGGACACATGGAGCAGTCACCCTCTTCCCGGAGGCCGAGCATGTGCTGGGGAGTGAAGGTCCCTGGAGGACATGGAGAGGGGGACCACGTCCCTGGAGGAGGGGAGGACAGCGAGTGAAGATAGGCCCCTGGGGCTCGGCCTCCTCCTCTCCTGGACTAATCCAGGACTGGCCGCCTGCTCCCTGCTATCCCTGCTGCTCAATATCTCACTGCCCCCATGGTGCTATGTTCCTGTGCTGCCTTCTTGGGGGCAATGACATGAGAAAATCACTGCCAGAGGACTTCCGTCTCTCCCCCAAGGACCACTGTCCTGTGCCCACCACAGAGGACTAACCCTAGGGGAGGACTGTCAGAGAGCAGCACAGCTGTTTTGGGGCGAGGGCTCAGTGAGGTGCCTGCTGTGCTTACACATCCTGCGGGCCCTCTAGGACTAAGCTTGAGCAGGGTCCTTCCTTCCCACTGGTTCAGGCCTCAGGAACTGAAAGGCAGGGGGCCTGCAGGTCAGGTGGGCAGTCTGGGAAAGGATTGGGGAATGAGGGATGGGAATATCGGGGTCCCTCCCTCCAGGCACTGAGGGCAGCATGAGGTCCATAGCCAGATGTGAAGCTCCAGCCTCAAGCTGGACTTCCTGCCTGCCAGAGCCCCGCGGACTGAGCTCCCTCCAGAAGCTCCTGGGAGGCACCTGAGGGCAGGGGAGAGCCATGGGGCTGGAGGCCCTTAGGTCTGAGGGGCAGTTGGAGTCTCAGCCATGCAGGGCCTGGTGGGTGAGCCGAGGCCCAGTCTGGGGTAGGAGTTGGCCAGGCATGGCCTGCAGCTGCCCTCAGAAATGCCACCTGGAAAGGGAGGGTGGCAGTGCATGGGCTCTGCGTGTCCCCTCCCAGGAACGGCAACACCCAAGGACAAACACGTCTTCACTGTGGGCTTACTACCATGCCTGGAGCTAGAACAGAGCTGTGCCATCAGTGCTGGGCACACATTGGGGAGCAGTGTGGGACAGGGCATTGCTGGAGTGGAAGGACTGTCACGTTCCTTTCTCTTTAATCACCCTGTTGTGACCCCATTTCAGAGGGGCACACCCTCCAGGGACATCTGGAGGGGGCATACGTATAGTCAAGTTTTGAGACTTCTAATTTGTAAACAGGGAACAAGAAAAGGGCAGACATTAAAAATGAAACCAAAAACTCTGTAGAAAGATCAGACAAGGAAGTGGAGGAAGTCCTGCTTAAGCTGCTGTTGCCAGGTGGCTGACACTTTGGCCAAGTATGGAAATCTCCCTGGGTGCTGGTCTTCCTTGAGGACTTGGCAGGCTGTATCTCTCGTGTTCGTTTAGTGTTGCAGGCAAAAAGGAGGACTCTTCTGATTCCTCATCCTTGGTGTGTGACCTGTTGTTCTCCCTTCTGGAAGCTTATTGAGTCCTCTTTGTGTCCCCAGTAGCCTGAAGTCTCCTGATTATGTACCTGGTATGGGTCTGATGTTTGCCACTTGCACTTTCATGGGACCTTTTCATATGGAGATCCCTGATGCGGGGAAACTCTCAAATGGTTTCATTGATTACTTTCTCTTTCTTCTTTCTTGTCTCTAATTCAGACTCCTGTCACTTGAGGTTGGATGTCTCAGATCTACTGCTCCAGTTTCTTTATGTCCTCCTGCCCCATTTTCCATATTTTTTTTTTCATCTGTTTTCTGTTTGCTGGGAGAGTTCCTTAACTTCATCACCCAAATGTTCTATTGTTGTTCATTTCTGCCCTTTTTTTTTTGTTCTCTGGATATTTCTTTTTTATAATCTCTGTTCTTGTTTCATGATGTGATATCTTTTATTTCGCAGGATACTGATGATAGTTTTAAGTTCTTTTTGAAAATGGTTTCTCTGACCTCTGTCTCTTCCTGGTTGGTTTTTTTTTTTTTTCTCTCTCTTTTTTTCTCCGACTTGGTCTTGCTCTCCTGGAATCATGGTAGAGACTCACGTCTCTGATGCTTGGTGGTAATGATGGAGTGTAATGATTTTGTGTGAGACCCAAGGCTGCAAGAGCTCTGGATGCAGGGTCATCTTTCTCACTTGGAGATTTACCATGGGGGTTATGGATGGTCTGTTACTGGGGGAACTTCCAACATCAGTGTGTTTAGGTCTTTCCTCTTGGGCTGGTCAGACTGTGCAGGGAAGAGCTCTTAGGCCTCCTGCCTGGGGTCCTGAGGGTGGTGTCAACACCCTCCACTTTGTCTGGTGTCCCCAGGCCACAGGATCCCTTCTTTGGACCCTCCAGGGAATGAGACTCAGGACTTTAGTGAAGTGTGGTGAACACCCCCTGAGGGCAGGGAGAGGTGGGGTGCTCCAACAGCCCACCCTGCAGGCCTCCATAGCTTAGCAACCCTCCCCTCATTTCCAGTGGAGCCTGGGCTGTGGAGGCATTGTGCGTGCATCAGCTGCCATCCTCCTCCCTGCTGGGATCTGCTCCCTGGGGCCTGCGTCCATGTCCGCTGTCAGCCAGCTGCCCACTTCCCACCTTGCTGCTGGTTTTTGTCTCCTTCCCCATTCTCCCTGTCCTTGCAGGTGTGTCTTTTTTTTTTCTTGTTAATCTTTTTTATTTTATTTCAGCATATTATGGGGGTACAAATGTTTACGTTACGTTTATTGCCTTTGCCCCACCAGAGTCAGAGCTTCAAGAGTGTCCATCCCCGAGACAGTGTGCACCATACCCATTAGGTGTGTATATACCAATCCCCCCGCCCCCCCATCTGCCTGACACACCATGAATGTTACTACTATAGCAGCACAATTCACATTTATACTCTTAATCCATCTTAATTTTCTGCCTAGAAAGAGTTCTGTTTCCCACCTGTGACTACTGCCCATGCATAGTTTACAAAATCAGTTTGGCTTAGTGATGTCTACCATGTGCTTGCTATAAAGGGAGAAAGTAAAATACTAAATAATGTAGGATTTTAGCACATTATATAAAACAAAACCAAAAAAAAAAGGAAAATGTGTTTTTAAAATAGGCATGCAGCCATTAATTAACACTCTTATTAAAAGGCCACCCCTTTCCTAATCCTCCCCTACATACACTTCTTGGCTTTATGCTTCAAGTAGATACAAAGTTATGCACTTTCTGCAACAACCCTGCTACTCTAACTGCTCAGAAGATTTTCCACTAAGTTTCTAGGAAGCTGGTACTAGGCAATCTTTAGCATGACTTTGCAGGCATAGGAATCAGCTCCCACAGCCTTCCCAGAGCAAGTGTCTTCTATGCTCTGGAATCGCATTAAGTCTCAACTCAAAAACCAGGTCAGCCCCTGAACCACACCTGCCGCCCCGGGTTAATCCAGTTCACGACCATTGACACAAGGAGGGCTCAACCACCTGCACCTCCCCCGGTTCAGGGCCACGGCTAACCTGCCCTAGCTGGAAGCGTGGCACCCTCCAGGCCGGCCCTGCCTCCTCTGATCCTCCCGTGGACCAGTACCGCCTCACCATCCTGGACCTGTTGCTCGGCGACAGCGAGCAGTACGAGTGCCACGGGCGACACCATCCCAGAGGCCTTCGCGGCCATGGGCTTGCAGGTGTACGCCGAGGCCACGAGCCCCGAGCAGGGCCCACACTTCTTGCTGTGCACCACGTCCACCCACGTGCACGACGGCTGTGAGGCCACATTCTGCTGGCCCGTGGGCGCTCCCCGGAGCCCGCAAGGAGCCGCTGCAAAGACTGGCGGCGCCCGGGCGAGCCCCACGGAACCCGCATGCGCGTGGAGGAGCGCGCGGAGGCTAGCGCGCTGCGCATGCGGGCGGCGGAGCTGCAGGACGGCGCCCTAGCAGTGGCACGCACCACAGCGGCATGAACGACAGCTGCAGGTACAGGGCCTAGGCACCGCTCTCGTGGTGCACCCGCATGCAGACGCCGCCAGCCAGACCCGGACCTCCAGGGCCGCACTCCTGGCGCACCTGCGGCGGCGGCGGGGGCCCTGCCAGCAGAAGGCGTACCGGCCTCGCCGCCTGGCAGCGGCGCTGCATCTGCACGCTGACCCCAGCGCAGGCAGGCGCGCCTCAGCTGCTCGCTGATGGGCGGCCCCAAGACGTTGCGGAAGGACTCACAGCTGGTGACCGGAGCCGGCGCCACATGATGGAGGAGGACGCGTCGGCGAATTTCCTGCTCAACATCCTCTTCTGCACGTAGTGGGACCGCGGCCTCTCCACCTGCGCGGCATCCAACCTCGTGGACCAGACCTACAGCTCGGTGGTCATCGTGCGGGGTGAGCTCCCTCCCAGAGGCAGTAGCTGCGCGATGCGCGCCCGCTGATGCCCCTCCTAGTCCCTGCACCCAGGTCCTTTCACCCTAATGACCAATGCCGTTTGCCTCCCACCTGTGTCTCTAGTTGTGGAGTGCGGAGCTACACAAGGCAGCCTACGTCAGTGACACCTTGGCACGTCCTACCGTAGTGACCCGCTTTCCCCATCCAGTCCCCTGCCCCGCCTCTACACCCTTCTCCACTCCTGGTCCCCTTCCCTGCAACCTTCCCACACCCCCACCTCTCCACTACCGCAGTCTCCCGTGCCCTGCTCCGCCTTTCTCTAACCAACTACTGCCCAACCCCCACACACTTTTGTGCCCTGGCCCCTCCTTGTGCAGGCCCCCCCAACCAGCCCTCACCCTGACCCCACTGCCCCCACCCCATCTCCCATCTTCCAGCCCTCCATTCCTCAGGCCCCTGGACCCTTCTTCCCGTGCACATCTCCGCACCCCCACAACCTGCACTCTGACTGGCCTCCTCCCGACAGAGCCTGTGGTGCCCTTCAAGAACCAGCTGCAAGACCTGCAGGTGCAGGAGGAGTCAGTCACAGAGGCCTCGTGGAACAAGGAGGAGACTCGGCTGTGGGTGAGCGTCAAGTTCAGCATTGAGGAGGAAGGCACCAAGTGCTGGCTGACAGGAACATCTGGGAGGACCCACCCCGTGTACGTCAGCTAGACCCAGGAGGGCAGCCACACAGGTGGCCTAGCTCACCATCCAAGTAGGTGGGGATGGGCAGGGGCTGAGTACACAAGGGGCTGGTAGGGCAGGTGGGGTGCACAGAGGAGTGAGTTGAAGGCCGGGTAGGTTACCAGTCTGACCAGCCGCAGCCTCTCCCACCATCCCAGGTAACCTCTTCCAAAGGCTTCCTCAGAAGACAGTGGTGCATGGGGGGGACATGGTCATTTTCTGTATGGAGCTGTCTGTCCTGGAGTACCTGGTCTGCTGGCTGCAGAACTTGGAGGATGTGGTGGCCGGGGACCATGTGGTCATCTCCATGGAGGGCACATGCCACACGCTGGTCATCTGACAGTGAAGCCTGGAAGACAAGGTCGAGGTTGCCTTCGTGACTGGTGACAGCCAGACGTCCATCCAGTTGTCCACTTAGTTCTGTTTGTTGGGTGAGGGCTATCTGGGGAATGGTCTTTTGATGGTGTCCTTTCCTTACCTGCCCTCAGCCCAGCTCTTGAGGCCCAGCCGGCTGCAGGCAGGAACCCAGGGGGCAGAGGCCATAGCCCTGGGCATCCTTTTCACTGCAATCAGAGAAGTGGTTTCAAATCCTGAGTAGGGGACTGTGATCCCACAGCCTCGCTGCCGATGCATGGTCCAGGTTTCCAGAACAGTGTGGCTGGGAGGGATGGGGGGTTCTGTGATGCCTCCTGTGGGTGGTTCCAGTCCCAGAGCACAGAGAGGTCTTCCAAGCTGGCGACCTCATCCCATTCTCCACTCATCCCCCAGGAAGCTGCGCTCTCCACCATGGATCCCGTGATGAAGGATGGAGAATTCTATGACACTTGCCTGGTCCCCACCAGCCTACAGGGACTGCCTTGTCACCATCAACAGCCACCTGGTGGAGAAGAAGCTGCTTGGCACCTATACCTGGAGTCGGTGCCATGAGGTGGAGTTGGTAGCCATGCCTGAGCTGACTGTGGCCCCTGCATGGTTGAGGAGGGGGACTTCGGTTTGGGGTGTCAGCTATGGACAGCTTTAGCCAGAGTTCCTACCTCGAGTTTCTGGGTGTCATCCCCCTGGATGAGTGGAGCTTTCTAGTTACAGCACTTGGGGCTGCTAGCATTGCTGTGAATCACCCAGGCCCAGAGGTGTGGCTCAGCCAAGGCCAGAGTGACCTCATGGAATCTCTTCCTGGGGGTAGGGTAATGCTAGGGTCCTGCTTCTGGTGGAGTCTTCTCAGTTGGAAGGAGGGGGGGGCCCTGTCTATCTCCAGCAACCACAGGGACCTGGGCTTCAGAGCCTCCCCTGGCAGGTTTGTGGGATTTGGGAAGGGATCCCTGGGTGTCCTTCACTTGTTCCTGCTCCTTTATGAGCCTGACTTGTGCTTGTGGTGGTGGTAGTATGCTGGCCAGTCTTCCTGGAGGAGGGGGCATTTAGGTCCAGGCTCTGGAGGAAGAGGAGGAAAAGGTAGAGACTCCTCCATGCACACCCTGCTCCCTAGCCCTGGCTCCTCCCTGGTGCCGCCTGCTCTGCAGCCCCCCAGCTGGCTGTGAGGATGCCCCTGAAGGTGGTGGAGGGTGGCGAGATCACCTTCTCCATGGACCTAATGGTGGCCTCAGCAGGCAAATGTCTCCTGGATGGGCAGGCCCTGAAGGCCAGCAGTGTGTATGTGATCTGCTGTGACCGCACCCAGCAGATGCTCACCATCTGGGAGGTGCAGGCCAGGCCAACAGGCTCAGTTCAAGTCCTGGCTGATGGCACTGAAAGCAGCATCCCAGTGGAGGTCTGAGGTAAGCAGGAGAGGAGGACCTGGCCTGGGACCTTGAGCCCTGTTTCCTCTCAGACAGGGGTCACCAGGATATAGCAGTACGGTGGTGGGGTGTTCAGGGAATTCGCCCCAGGCTGGCTGGTGGCACTAGATGCAGATGTGTGCGGATGAGGGTGCTGGGTCTGCAGGGGCCTGATGGCCAGAACTTCATCTCTCTCTCTCTACCCTTGGGGAGTAAAGGGCCTTAATAGGTCCCTTGGCCACCCCAAGCTAAACGGCTGCAATAGGTCCCTTGGGGATTGGAGGGCCAGGATAGGTCCCTTGGACACCCCAAGATAAAGGGCTGAAATTGGCCCCTTGGTGACAGTCAGTCATGCCTACCAAGTTAAAGGGCCTGAATAGGCCCCTTGGCCATCCCAAGCTAATGACGTGAAATTGGCCCCTTAGGGATTAAAAGGCCTTAATAAACCTCTTGGCCACCCCAAGCTAAAGAGCTGCAATGGCCCCTTGGGGATTAAAGGGCCTGAATAGGCCCCTTGGCCACCCCAAGCTAAAGGGCTAAAATGGGCCCCTTGGGGAATAAAAGACCTTAATAAATCTGTCGGCCAGCCCCAGCTAAAGCGCTGAAATTGGCACCTGGGGCATTAGAGGGCCTGAATAGGTCCCTTGACCTTCCCAAGTTAAAGTGCTGCAGTGGGCCCCTTGGGAACCATTGGTTATGCCTGAGAATTTAAAGGACCTGAATAGGTCCCTTGGCCACCCCAAGCTAAAGGGCTGCAATAGGCCTCTTGGGGTCAGTGTGGTATGCCCTCTAATTTAAAGGGCAGAAATAGGCCCCTGGGCCATCCCATCTTTCAATATCCTTGAGGATATTTGGCATGTCTGCAAAGTTAAAGGGTTGGAATAGTGCCCTTGGCCACCTCAACCTAAATTTTTGGAATTGCTCCCTTGGGGTCAGTTGTGTTTTTCCACTCACTTAATGGGCAGAAATAGGTCCTTTATCCACCCCAAGCTGTAGGGTTGAAATTGGCCACTTGGGGACTATGGGTTATCCCTGCCAAGATAAAGGGCAGAAATTGACCCCTTGACTACCCCAAGCTAAAGGGCTGAAATTGACCCCTTGGGGATTAACAGGTCTTAATAAATCTTTTGGCTACCCCAAGATTAAGGGCTGAAATTGGCCCCCTGGGGACAGTCTGATATGCTCATCCTGTTATAGGGCCAGAATAGGCTTCTTGGCCATCCTAAGTTAAAGGGTTGAAATAGGTCTTTTAAACACGCAAAGGTAAAGGGCTGAAATGGGCCTGTCAAGGACAGTCAGGTATGCCTGCCAAGGTAAAGAATTGGCATAGATTCCCTTGGTCACCACAGGCTAAAATACTTAATTTTGCCCCTTGGCCCCTTGGGGTTTGCCCGGTAAGTTAAAGGGGCAAAATAGGCCCCTTGGCCACTCCAATCTAATGGGCTGGAATTGGCTTCTTGGGAACAGTAGGGTATGCCCCAAGTTAAAGGGCCAAAATAGACCCCTTCATCACCCCCATCTAATGGGCTGGAATTGGCCCCTTTTGTACATTTGGATATGCCCACCAAGTTAAAGCCCCAGCATAGGCCCTTTGGACACCCCAATTAAAGGACTGAAATAGGCTCCTTGGGTACAGTGGGATATGCCTGCCAAGGTAGAGGGCTGAAATTGACTTCTTGTGGATTATAGAGCTAGAATAGGCCCCTCTACCATCCCAAGCTAAAGGATTGAAATTGGCCCCTTGGGGACAATCAGGTACTTCCCCAATTTTAAGTGCTTAAATAAGCCCTTTGTGGACCTCAAATTAAAGGGATGAAATAGGCCTCTTGGGTACATTTAGGTATTTCTGGATTTTTGTTATTATTTCTGCATACCAAACTGACTTATGCCATCTGCTCATATTTTTCTACTGCCTTATTTACAGTTTTTAGTTCTAATGACCTCTCGTTGCTTGTCCTAACATTTAGTCATCATCTTCCCTGCAAATTGGCTGACTATTTCTCTTTAGGTTGTTTGGTTCCAAGTCTCTTAAACTCTAGCCTTATCTTTGGTATCGTAAGTGAGCTGGATTTATAATTTGTCTAGGCTTCTTGACATCATGAAAACCTATCCTTCAGTCTGAGGTCTCTTCTTGCTGTCATTCAGGCTGCAATCTGGATGTAAAATTCAAATGCAAGCAAACTTCCTAAAAGATGCATCTCTGTGTAACTTCTTTTTCTTTTTTTATTATTTCAGCATATTATGGGAGTACAAATGTTTAGGTTACATGTGTTGCCTTTACCCTCCTTCCACCCCGCCCCCCAGAGTCAGAGCTTCAAGCAGGTCCATCCTCCAGATGGTGCATGTTGTACTCGTTATGTATGTATATACCCATCCCCTCCTCCCCCTCATCTGCCCGACGCCCGATAAATGTTATTACTATATGTCCACTTAGGTGTTGGTCAGTTAAACCAATTTGCTGGTGAGTACATGTGGTGCTTGTTTATCCATTCTTGGGATACTTCACTTAGTAGAATGGGTTTTAGTCTATCCAGGAAAATACAAGAGGTGCTATATCACCATTGTTTCTTATAGCTGAATAGTACTCCATGGTATACATACACCACATTTTATTAATCCACTCATATATTGATGGGCATTTGGGTTGTTTCCACATCTTTGCACTTGTGAATTGTGCTGCTATAAACATTCGAGTGCAGATGTCTTTTTTTATAGAATGTCTTTTGTTCTTCTGGGTAGATGCCCAGTAATGGGATTGCTGGATCAAATGGTAGATCTACTTGTATCTCTTTAAGATATCTTCATATTGCTTTCCACAGAGGTTGCACTAGTTTGCAGTCCCACCAACAGTGTAGGAGTGTTCCTATCTCTCCACATTCACGCCAGTATTTATTATTTGAGGACTTTTTGATAAAAGCCATTCTCACTGGAGATAAGTGATATCTCATTGTGGTTTTGATTTGCATTTCCCTGATGATTATAGATGTTGAGCATTTCCCCATATGTTTGTTGGCCATTATTCTGTCTTCTTTTGAAAAGTTTCTGTTCATGTCTTTTGCCCACTTTTTGATAGGGTTGTTTGATTTTTTTCTTGCTGATTTTCCTGAGTTCTAAATAGATTCTAGTTATCAGCCCTTTATCACATGTGTAGCATGCAAAATTTTCTCCTATTCTGTAGGTTGGTCTGTCTGCTCTCGTGACAGTTTCTTTGGATGTGCAGAAGCTTTTTAATTTGATCAGGTCTCATTTATTTATGTTTGTGTTGCTGTGATTGCCCTTGGGGTCTTCTTCATAAATTCTTTGCCTAGGCCAATGTCTGTAAGAGTTTTTCCAACATTTTCTTCTAGAATTTTAACAGTTTCACAGCTTAGGTTTAAGTCTGTAAACCACTTTGAGTTGATTTTTGTGAAAGGTGTGGATCCTGCTTCAGTCTTCTACATGTGGCTATACAGTTTTCCCAGCACGATTTGTTGAATAAGGATTCTTTTCCCCAGTGTACGTTTTTGTCTGTCTGCTTTGTCAAAGATTAGATGGCTATATGAGGATGGTTTTATATCTGAGTTCTCAGTTCTATTCCACTGGTCGATGTCCCTGTTCTTGTGCCAGTACCAAGCTGTTTTAATTACTGTAGCCTTATAGTATAGTTTGAAGTCTGGTAAATTGAACCCTCCTATTTTGTTCTTATTGCCTAGGATTGCTTTTGCTATACGGGATCTTCTCTGGTTCCATATGAAGCGTAAAATTTTTTTTCTGTATCCGGGAAAAATGATGTTGGTATTTTAATAGGGATTGCATTGAATCTGTAGATCACTTTGGATAGTATAGACATTTTAACAATGTCGATTCTGCCAACCCACGAGCATGGTATGGTTTTCTACGTGTTTACATCCTCTGCTATTTCCTTCCTCAGTGTTTCATAGTTCTCCCTGTAGAGGTCTTTTACCTCCTTAGTTAAATATATTCCTAGGTACTTTATTTTCTTTTTGCTATTGTGAAGGGTATTGAATCTTTGATTTGGTTCTCAGTTTGACTGTTATTGGCATATATGAATGCCTCAGATTTGTGTGTATTGATTTTGTATCCTGAGACTTTACTGAATTCATTTGTAAATTCCAGGAGTCTGTTGGTTGAATCCTTGGGGTTTTCTAGATATAATATCATTATCATCAGCCAAGAGTGAGAGGTTGATCTCTTCTGCCCCCATCTGGACACCCTTAATTCTGTTCTCTTGTCTGATTGCTATAGCAAGTTCTTCCAGCACTATGTTGAATAGAAGTGGAGATAGTGGGCAACCTTGCCTTGTTCACTTCTAAGTGGGAATGCTTTCAGTTTTTCCCCATTCAGTAGGATGTTGGCTATGGGTTTGTCATATATGTCTTGTATCATTTTTAGGTAAGCCCTGTCTATGCCTATTTTGTTAAGCGTTCTTGTCATAAAAGGGCACTGAATTTTGTCAAATGCTTTTTCTGCATCTATTGAGAGGATCATATGGTCTTTGTTTTTGCTTCTATTTATGTGGTGAATTACATTTATAGATTTGCGTATGTTGAACCATCCCTGCATCCCTGGGATAAAGCCCACTTAGTCATGATGGATTATTTTCTCAATAAGCAC